>WNGS01148959.1:92944-115876 GCA_020271785.1 Procambarus virginalis | reverse complement strand
CAAACCACCACCACCACAGCCACTGTGTCAACAACACCACCACCACAGTTACTACGTCAACAACAACACCACCACAGTCACTACATCAACAACACCACCACCACAGTTACTACGTCAACACGACCACCACAGCCACTGTGTCAACAACACCACAACAGCCACTACGTCAACACCACCACCACAGCCACTGTGTCAACACCACCACCACAGCCACTACGTCAACATAACCACCACAGTCACTACATCAACAACACCACCACAGCCACTGTGTCAACAACACCACAACAGCCACTACGTCAACAACACCACCACCACCACAGTCACTACGTCAACAACACCACCACAGCCACTGTGTCAACAACACCACCACATTCACTACGTCTACACCACCACCACAGTTACTACGTCAACACCACCACCACCACAGCCACTGTGTCAACAACACCACCACATTCACTATGTCAACACCACCACCACAGTCACTACGTCATCAACACCACCACAGCCACTGTGTCAACAACACCACAACAGACACTACGTCAACACCACCACCACAGTCACTACGTCAACAACACCACCACAGCCACTGTGTCAACAACACCACAACAGCCACTACGTCAACACCACCACCACAGCCACTGTGTCAACAACACCACAACAGACACTACGTCAACACCACCTCACAGCCACTGCATCAACACCACCACCACAGCCACTACGTCAACAAACCACCACAGCCACTACGTCAACACACCACCACAGTCACTACGTCAACAACACCACCACCACAGCCACTACATCAACAACACCACCACAGCCACTAAGTCAACACCACCACCACAGCCACTACGTTAACACCACCACCACAACAGCCACAACGTCAACACCACCACCACAGCCACTACGTCAACACCACCACCACAGTCACTACGGCAACACCACCAACACAGTCACTAGGTCAACAACACCACCACCACAACAGCCACTGCGTCAACAAAACCACCACCACAGCCACTACATCAACAACACCACCACAGCCACTAAGTCAACACCACCACCACAGATACCACATCAATGCCACCATCACAGTTACTACGTCAACACCACCACTACCACAGTTACTACGTTAACACCACCACCATCTCAGTTACTACATCAACACCACCACCACCACAATCAGTATGTCAACTCCACCGCCCCCACAGTTACTATGTCAACAACACCACCACCATCACAGTTACTACATCAACACCACCACCATCTCAGTTACTATGTAAACACCACCACCACAGTTACTACATCAACACCACCACTACTACAGTTACTACGTCAACAACACCACCAGAGTTACTACGTCAACACCACCACCACCACAGTTACTACATCAACACCACCACCACCACCACCACAGTCAGTATGTCAACTCCACCGCCACCACAGTTACTATGTCAACAACAACACCACCATCACAGTTACTACATCAACACCACCACCATCTCAGTTACTACGTAAACACCACCACCACAGTTACTACATCAACACCACCACCACAGTTACTACGTCAACACCACCACCACAGTTACTACGTCAACAACACCACCACAGTTACTACATCAACACCACCACCACAGTTATTACGTCAACAACACCACCACCACAGTTACAACGTCAACAACACCACCACCACAGTTACTACGTCAACACCACCAGCACAGTTACTATGTCAACACCACCACCACAGTTACTATGTCAACACCACCACCACAGTTACTACGTCAACACCACCACCACAGTTACTACGTCAACAACACCACCACCACAGTCACTACGTCAACACCACCACCACAGTCACTACGTCAACACCACCACCACAGTCACTACGTCAACACCACTACAGTCACTACGTCAACACCACCACCACAGTCACTACGTCAACACCACCACCGCAGTCACTACGTCAACACCACCACCACAGTCACTACGTCAACAACACCACCACAGTCACTACATCAACACCACCACCACAGTCACTATGTCAACACCACCACCGCAGTCACTACATCAACACCACCACCATAGTCACTACGTCAACAACACCACCACAGCCACTGTGTCAACACCACCACCACAGCCACTACGTCAACATAACCACCACAGTCACTACATCAACAACACCACCACAGCCACTGTGTCAACAACACCACAACAGCCACTACGTCAACAACACCACCCACCACAGTCACTACATCAACAACACCACCACAGCCACTGTGTCAACAACACCACCACATTCACTACGTCTACACCACCACCACAGTTACTACGTCAACACCACCACCACCACAGCCACTGTGTCAACAACACCACCACATTCACTATGTCAACAACACCACCACAGTCACTACGTCATCAACACCACCACAGCCTCTGTGTCAACAACACCACAACAGACACTACGTCAACACCACCACCACAGTCACAACGTCAACAACACCACCACATCCACTGTGTCAACAACACCACAACAGCACTACGTCAACACCACCACCACAGCCACTGTGTCAACAACACCACAACAGACACTACGTCAACACCACCTCCACAGCCACTGCATCAACACCACCACCACAGCCACTACGTCAACAACACCACCACAGCCACTACGTCAACACCACCACCACAGTCACTATGTCAACAACACCATCACCACAGCCACTACATCAACAACACCACCACAGCCACTAAGTCAACACCACACCACAGCCACTACGTTAACACCACCACCACAACAGCCACAACGTCAACACCACCACCACAGCCACTACGTCAACACCACCACCACAGTCACTACGGCAACACCACCAACACAGTCACTAGGTCAACAACACCACCACCACAACAGCCACTGCGTCAACAAAACCACCACCACAGCCACTACATCAACACACCACCACAGCCACTAAGTCAACACCACCACCACAGTTACCACATCAATGCCACCATCACAGTTACTACGTCAACACCACCACTACCACAGTTATGGTAATTCAGAACTGTGAAGGTTTCAGGGACTACATATCAGGCACCATTGCAACTGGAGGACAGAAATTATAATAGTAGTCATATATAACCCCCCACCGAATGACAGAAGACCCAGACAGGAATATGATAGAAACAACATGGCCACCATCAATATAATAGAGAGAGCAGCTTCTGTGGCTAGCAGGAACGGATCCAGACTTCTAATCATGGGAGACTTCAACCATGGGAAGATAGATTGGGGGAACAGAGACCCACACGGAGGCCCAGACACGTGGAGAGCTAAGCTGCTGGATGTGGCAACAAGAAACTTTCTAAGTCAACACGTCAAGGGACCGACAAGAATGAGAGGAGGGGATGAACCAGCCTTGCTGGATTTGATATTTACCCTAAATGAGTCGGATATAAGGGAAGTTAAGTTGGAAGCCCCCTTGGGAATGAGTGATCATAGTGTATTGAGCTTTGAGTACCTGGTTGAGCTAGGAATTATCACCCCAAAAAAGAACTGGGAACCAAAGGGCTGGCGTACAGAAAGGGAAACTATGAGGAGATGAATAAATTCCTATGGGATATACATTGGGACACAGAACTCGGAACCAAGTCCGTACAAGACATGATGGACTATGTCACCCAAAAATGTCAGGAGGCTGTAAGCAGGTTTGTCCCAGCCCAACAGGAAAAAACAGAGAAGCAAAGGAAGAATCCGTGGTTTAATAGGGAATGTATGAAAGCAAAAGAGCTGAACAAAAGGGCATGGAGGAACTTTCGTAATAACAGAACACCAGAAAGTAGAGAGAGATACCAGAGAACCAGGAACGAGTATGTCAGTGTGAGAAGAGCAGCTGAGAAAAGGTATGAAAATGATATAGCTAACAAAGCCAAGACTGAACCAAAGCTACTACACAGTCACATCAGGAGGAAGACAACAGTGAAGGAACAGGTGATTAAACTTAGGGTGGGCGAGGACAGGTACACAGAGAATGACAAAGAGGTGTGTGAAGAACTCAACAAAAGGTTCCAGGAGGTCTTTACAATAGAACAGGGAGATATCACGGCGCTGGGAGAGGTGGCAGCAAACCAGGTGACCTTGGATAGGTTCGAAATTACAAGAGATGAGGTCAAAAAGCACCTATTGGAGCTGGATGTGAGAAAAGCTGTTGGGCCGGATGGAATCTCGCCATGGGTATTGAAAGAGTGTGCAGGAGCACTTTGCTTACCACTCTCCATAGTGTATAGTAAGTCACTGGAAACGGGGGACCTACCAGAAATATGGAAGACTGCTAATGTAGTACCAATATACAAAAAGGGTGACAGACAAGAGGCACTGAACTACAGGCCAGTGTCCTTAACTTGTATACCATGCAAGGTGATGGAGAAGATTGTGAGAAAAAACCTAGTAACACATCTGGAGAGAAGAGACTTCGTGACAACCCATCAACATGGGTTCAGGGAGGGTAAATCTTGCCTTACAGGATTGATAGAATTCTACGATCAGGTGACAAGAATTAAGCAAGAAAGAGAAGGGTGGGCGGACTGCATTTTTTTGGACTGTCGGAAAGCCTTTGACACAGTACCCCATAAAAGGTTGATGCATAAGCTGGAGAAACAGGCAGGAGTAACAGGTAGGGCGCTCCAGTGGATAAGGGAGTACCTAAGCAATAGGAAACAGAGAGTTACAGTGAGGGGTGAGACCTCAGACTGGCGTGAAGTCACCAGTGGAGTCCCACAGGGCTCTGTACTTGGACCTATCCTGTTTCTGATATACGTAAATGATCTCCCAGAGGGTATAGACTCATTCCTCTCAATGTTTGCTGACGACGCCAAAATTATGAGAAGGATTAAGACAGAGGAGGACAGCTTGAGACTTCAAGAAGACCTGGACAAGCTGCAGGAATGGTCGAACAAATGGCTGTTAGAGTTTAACCCAAGCAAATGTAATGTAATGAAGATAGGGGTAGGAAGCAGGAGACCAGATACAAGGTATCATTTGGGAGATGAAATACTTCAAGAGTCAGAGAGAGAGAAAGACCTGGGGGTTGATATCACGCCAGACCTGTCCCCTGAAGCTCATATCAAGAGGATAACATCAGCAGCATATGCCAGGTTGGCTAACATAAGAACGGCCTTTAGAAACTTGTGTAAGGAATCTTTCAGAACATTATATACCACATATGTCAGACCNTGAATACAGTTGCACACCATTCAAGCGGTATATCATATCATCTACAGTGGGTGTAGATGGCGTTCACGCATATTGCCTTTTGGGAACACGCATGTCTACACAAATGCGTATCTCATCTGGATTCTTCGGCTTTGGTGGAGTGACAATTGGGCTTACCCATGGTGTTGGGCCTGTTACCGTTCAATGATATCTAGTTCTATCAGCCTATCCAGTTCGGCATCGACTTTCTTGCGAGTATGGAATGGTTGTCGCGATGTGGTTGGGCAACTGGAATTACATCTGGGTTTTATATGCAGATGTACCTTGCTATCAGTATAACAACCTATGGATTTAAACCGATCAGAAATTCAGCAACAATAGCATCAACATTGTTTGCAGATTCCCTGCTACAGCATTAGAAAGCTGAAGTAGCCCCAATTTGGTTGAAGTCTTGTAACTGAGTAAAGACTCCTTTGCATTCCTACAACATGGAATGTAGTAATGAGCATTGCATTCTTTGACTTAATCTCTGCAGTGAAAGTTCCAATCACTGGTAAGGCTACCTTTGAAGCAGCAGTGGCTTTGCCATTATAGTTTTCAAGCTTGGTAATTGTTTTTTAAATTTTTCATAGTGGCACTCAGCAATGGTGTCAATGTTTGATCCGGTGTCAATGAGATTTTGAGACAAATGCCAGCAATGTATACTATAGTCTCTGGGTGTTTGGAAGATCTTCCATTTTGTGATTGATTGTACTCCATAATATAATCACATTCACTGTCATCTGAGACTGGTTGTAATGAAATGTTGTCTTGTATATTATTAACATTCTTGATTAGGTGCAATATTGTGTTTGCCACCTCGACTCCTATGACTTGATCCTCGTACATTGCTTTTATTTATTGATTGTGGTTTCTTTAGTGCGGAACGACACATAGCACCAAATGATTTAGTTTTCTACACTCATAGCACTTCTTCCTTGTGCAGGACAAACATTATCTGGTGTGGGTAATCTCCTCCACAATTGTAACATTTTATTGACAACCTCTGATGTGAGTCGTTGTGACTGCTTGAGTCTTGTTCCATGACTCCAGTTGTGATGTGTTCTCGGCTCAATTAATGTTAGTTTGGCATGATATCTTCTATGATCATGGTGTCCTCCCTGAACCTTACATCCCTCTCACTGTTAGTAACAGTGGCAGAACCGTTGTTGGCACTGCACTCCATGACACGAGCATCACGTGCAGCATCTTCCATTCGACGAGCCTATCCAGTATCTTGTAAGAGAACTTTCATCATCAACAAGTTCTGAGCTCTTCGACGAAGACGTGTAGATGTGCATGTTTCAATTATTTGCTGTTTGATTTCTTTGTCAACATCAGCAAATCACAATGGGTGCTAAACCCTGCAGACGTGTATGGTATTGATCAACAGTTTCATTAGAGAGTTGTTTTGCTCTCCTGAAATGCATAATTTCCATAGCAGTATTTGCCTTGGTTTGAAATGCTCATAATTTGGCCTTGGCAGTGTCATAATCTTTGGCACCACCAGTATCTTTCAGTGTATCAAAGATGTCACAAACTCTATCACCTGCATAATGAAGCAGAAAGGCACGCTTTCTTTCAGCACTTTTGATGTCAGAAACTATCAACAAATTTTCAAACCTTTTAAGCCATTTGACCCACCTCTGTGACAGGTTTGTCTGGTCACAGTCAGGATCAAATGCAGGAAACTGAGGTATATTTGCCATTTTTACTGAATAAATTTAAACTTATCACTTAAAATGTTCCTCAGAATATAACACTTACTGCACTGTATATGTTATTTAAGAATTCACTGTAATTACTTTAATTTTGCAAAGCACACAAGCATTTTAATGCAAAAGTTCACAACAGTGCACAACACAGCAGCAACTGACTTCTTACCTAGCCCTTGTGTACATGTGTTGTTCCTACTCACAGCAACACAGCAGTTGTTAGCAGTTGGTACAGCAATTGGCAGCAGTTGGCAGCAGTAGGCAGCAGTAGGCAGCAGTTGGCAGCAGTAGGCAGCAGTTGGCAGCAGTAGGCAGCAGTTGGCAGCAGTAGGCAGCAGTTGGTTCACAGCGTAAAGAAATTTGTAGCACGAAGTGTCGTTTCGTAACCAAAACATCGGGTTTTGTACACTGCATCAAAGCGTCGTTTCGTACACAGCGTCGGCAGATTCCTCTCTCACAGCAACAATCAGCACAGCTTGGGTAGCACACAGCATTGGCCAGCACACAGCAACGGCCAGCACATAGCAACGATCAGCACACAGCAACAGTCAGCACACAGCATGGGGTTGCATACAGCATCGGGTATGGTGCTCACAGACAGCTTCTCCTTCCTCCTCTAGGCGAATCAGCATGCTCCTTCCTTGTGTTTTGTTGAACAAAATACCTGCGTTCCCAGTTCATCCTCGTCGCCAGTGTGGTGTCTGTGTATAGCTGAGATGGTCTTGGTAGTAAGGTTGATGTAAAGTCATTCCTGGTTACTGACTTTAATAATAATAAACGATTACATGATAGAGTAGCTCCCAAGCTTGGCAGGCGTCCTGTGCTTTGTTTACCTCCTCTAGTGGCGTCCAGCCGCCGCACATAGAAAACGGATGGTACCATTTTCTGTGAACATGACAATAATGAAACACGTTTTGAGTACTTTGATTAATTTGATGAGTGAGGAGTGACGAGTACAATCCAAGACGGATGTTTGACCTTGCTGCGTGGTGGTAGTTATGGTTTGTGTCGTAATGACGTGGCTTTTGTTCCGGCCAACTACCATCCACTAACCATCGAGGCTCATGAAAGCAATTATCTCCCTTTGCAAACTGTTTAAACGCCATCCCTCTTGATAAGAGATCAGCTGGATTATCTTTTGTTGGTACATGCAACAATTGAAAGCCTGCAGAAATTTCAATAATTTCTGAGATGCAAGTTCTTACATACGGTGTTGGACAGTTGTAATTCTGTACCCATTGTAAGACGGCTTCATTGTCAGACCATATAATGACATCTTTGAAGTTCATGGTAGAAAAGACTTGTTTGATATGCACTGCTAAGAGTGTGCCAGTTAGCAATGCAGTTAGTTCCATCAGAGGCAAAGTCTTCTTCTTTAATGGAGTGACTCTGGCCTTAGAGGTGATTAGATATTATTGATGGGAAGTCGCTAAGTAAACACAAGCTTTGAAAGCTCTGGCTGATGAGTCTGCAAATTCATGTAGTGAATTTTCATTTCATAATTTTACTCGACTATATGTCTCAGAAAGATTATCTGTACAACTAAAGTTTGTTCTTGAGCCATCTACACCCAAGCTTCTTGTAACTGGGGTGGTAGTGGATCATCCCAACTAACTTTTGTCTTCAAAGCTTCTTGCACCAGTAAATGTCATTTGATTGTTAAAGGGTTTAATAGACCAAGTGGGTCAAATTCTTTGCTAACCTGTGAAAGCAAATCCCTTTTTGTAGAAAAGCAATAGTTTACTGGTACTGATTTGAGTGATATTGTGTCTGAGATTAGGTCCCATCCCATTCCAAACATCTTTTGTGATTCTGGTATGAGATATTCAGGGTAATCTCTCCTTATTTGATTATTTAATGTTGCATTATTAGAGACCCATGATTGTATTGGCATGTTGGCACCTTGCAATTCCTTGTTGGCCTCTTTATATATTTGTAACAGATCAGTTGAACTGTCAACTGTCTCTTGAAAATTATCTACATATAGATTTTGACTGATTTCAGCCTTATAGGGACTTGATGATTTTTTGCAGATGAGTGTCTAGAGTTGCTTGCAGCAGAAATGGGCTGGATGTTGCCCTGAAAAGTACAGAGGAGAATCTAAAAATCACAATAGTACTATTTAGATCTTCTGCGTTCACTACCCATAGAAACTTTGTGAAGTCTCTATCTTCTTCCAGTAAGCCAACTCTTAGAAACGCTTTGATAATATCTGCTGTATATGCATATTTGTCAAGTCTAAACTTCAGCAGTATGTCATACAATTTCTGAGTCAGAAATTGTATGTATGAAACCTGTTGGCAAGCAATCATTTAGACTGGTTGCTTGGACTCCTGATTTAGAGTTACAATTAAAAACTATCCATGAAGGAGTTAGTTTTGATTCTCTGATTACAGCCATGTGAGATAAAAAATGACCTGTTTGTTTACTGTCGTGTTTCATGACTTCAATGAATTTATTCTGTAGCTGTTGAGCAAAAATTTCATGGTAGACTTGTAAATGCTCAGGCCTTTTCCTTAGCTTTGCTAACAATGATTTACATTGACTATAGGCCACATTATATTTGGTAGGTAAGGCTTTATGGTTAAGTTTCCAAGGTAACCTTACCCAATATTGTCCATCATGGTAGTGTACAGTTTCTAAGTACTGAATATATGTAGACATCATCAGGACTTGGTTGTTCAGGAATTATTCCTATTGTATCAAATTCCCACAATTTATGCACAGATTCTAATCCGTCATCAATTGTGTGGGCGATATTAATAGGACCTTTGTTTCCTTGTGGATCTATTTCCTTGTTTCCTTGTTCTTTACCTAGTCAAGCCACAATTACAGTTTCTGTATGGAGTGATTTATCAGGAGTTGAAGGTTCAAGATCTAGTACAGGTCCTGTCATCAATAAGCCTCCTGCTGATTTGAGAAAATTCATACCCATAGATTCCTGATCCCAAAATGAATTGGTGATAGTAGTTGGCTCCTATCAGGATTCCGGTATCCCCTATGTGGGCGGAATCAATCAGAGGATCTGCTAATTGGATTCCTTTTTCTTTTAGAAATTTAGTGGTGACTACCAGACCAGTCCTTCTAGGTCAGTAGGAACTTGATCAACTACTATAGCTTCGACTGTCTTTTGGGATGTACCTAGACAGACATTAAGCTTTACTTCCTGATAGGTTTTAAGACCTGAACTGGTCCTTAACCCTGATATGGATGTAGATAATTGATTTGTAGATTTATTTTGTAAATCTTCTATCACTTTTTTACTGATAAAGGTTCTCTGTGAGCCTTGATCAAGAAAGCCTCTTGTTTGAATACAAGTTCCTTGATTGCTTAGTTTCAGCTGTGCAGTAAGTAATGTGGCTGTGGTAATAGTCTTTGCTACTAAGACATTGACATTACTCAGTATTTTACAGAATTGTACAGCTGTTGAGGTATTATCACCTTTTGGCTTTGCGTGAGATGCAGGTTGATTATTGGTTGCCTGTGGTCTGGATTGAGAGTTGATATCACCACAGTGTGTTGAGTGATGTACACTTTTATGACAATATTGGCAGGTCTGCAATTGAGTGTTACATTCACTTGAATCGTGCTTCCGCAGACAACGGATGTACCTGTTCAGATATTTCAGTCGATTGATTCGACTGGCACGGTCTTCATCAACTGTGCATTGATAAATGGTATGTGCTTCCTGACAGAACAAACATCTGGGAGCACTTGTAGCTCCTTGAGTCTTATCTGACTTGGGAGCATGATTTCCTACAGTTCTGTTAACTGTGGGTGATATAGCATACAAGCCAACATTACTCTGCTTCCACATTGCAGAAGAGGAGTTTTGTTGGCAATACCAATAAAGATAATGGTGAATATTGTGCGATGATGGTGACTATGGTGAGATGATGGAGAGTATGATGAGATGATGGTGACTATGGTGCAATGATGGTGACTATGGTGAGAGGTGATGTGGCTGAGGAGTCCATCTCTGTCTCTGTCTTTCCTTTCCTCTCTTCTTCTCCCTCCCCCCCCCCCGGCATCACTCTTTCCCCCCCCCCTGCCATCTCCCCTACCTCTCCTTCTCTCCCACTCCCTTCTCTGCTCCCACTCTGCCAGTCCCTCTCCTCACTCACTATTCCTTACTACCTTTTCCCATGCATCTTCCTATCTGACTCACTTCTCTTCCTCATGCTCTCTCCTCCATATTCCTCTCTCTCTCTGTCTTTCTCTCTGTCTCTCTCTCTCTCTGTCTTTCTCTCTGTCTCTCTCTCTCTCTCTCGCATCTCCATATTAACGCGACTATGTTCAATTTAAAAGTTTTTAGTATTCAATTTTACGCCCATATTCGATACCCTGAGAAATTTATTCTCGAAATTTAGTGAAACTTTCGCTCAGTATTGAGTGTTCTACCCACATTAGCTCCCTCCCCAGGCCCCCCCTTTTTTCCCCGCCCCTCCCCCAGGCCGCCCTGTCTTTCCCCGCCCCTCCCCTCCACCAGGCCCCCCTCCTTCCCCGCCCTCTCCCCCAGGACCCCTCCTTCCCCGCCCCTCCCCAGGCATCCCCCCTCCTTTCCCGCCCATCCCTCATGACCCCTCCTTCCCCGCCCCCTCCCCCAAGACCCCTCCTTCCCCGCCCCCTCCCCCAGGCCCCCTCCTTTCCCGCACCCTTCCCCAGGACCCCTCCTTCCCCGCCCCTCCCCCAGGACCCCTCCTTCCCCACCACTCCTTTCCCGCACCCTCCCCCAGGACCCCTCCTTCCCCCCCCTCCCCCAGGACCCCTCCTTCCCCGCCCCTCCCCCATCCCCCTCCTTTCCCGCTCCCTCCCCCAGGACCCCTCCTTTCCAGCCCTCTCCTTCCACCATCCCCCTCCTTCCCAGCCCCCTTCCGCAGCCCCCTCCCCACCCCCCTTTCCCAGCCCCTCCCCCAGCACCCTCCCCATCCCCCTCCATCCCAGCCCTCTTCCCCAGCCCCCTCCCCACCCCCCTTCCCCAGCCCCCTCCCCCAGCACCCTCCCCATCCCCCTCCATCCCAGCCCCCTCCTTCCCAGCCCCCTCCCCATCCCTCTTCCCCAGCCCCCTCCCCCAGCCCCCTCCCCACCCCCTCCTTCCCAGCCCCCTCCCCCAGCTCCCCCTCCTTCCCAGCCCCTCCCCCAGCCCCCTCCTTCCCAGCCCCTCCTTCCCAGCCCCCTCCCCCAGCCCCCCTCCTTCCCAGCCCCTCCTTCCCAGCCCCCTCCCCATCCCTCCTAGGCAGAGAAGCGGCGACTACAACAGAGGTGTGTGTTAGAAGGAGACTTGCCGCACCGTAGGGCGGTGTGTTGTGTTTATGGCGTCAGCTGATCCATGGTGGGAGTTTCATAGTGACCACCGGCCAGGTCAGACGCTCCTGAGGTCTCTCCGCTCCTGGCTAGTGTTTACGTTGGGTGATTGCTTGTTTGCCCTGCTGGTGGTGGTTTGCCACTGACAGGGTGTCGTTTGCCTTAGCCATGGGGACTTCTCGCCCCCCAGTGAAGAGGACATTGTCGGCTGGTCTGGCATTTACGGTGCTGGTGGACCATTCATTGGTTGGTGTCGCCCTGGTGGACGTGCTGCATGTGCAGCTGTCGGACCTGGTGGGCATCCAGCTGCTTCAGGGCCACCGTGCTGTGGTCAAGTTCCGCCTCCAGGCTGCCTTTCAGGCGTTTCTCTGGCCGTGGAGGTGTGTGTTTACCCTCTTCCTGATACTGCTGGTTATCTTGAGGTTATCTTGAGATGATTTCGGGGCTTTTAGTGTCTCTGCGGCCCGGTCCTCGACCAGGCCTCCACCCCCCAGGAAGCAGCCCGTGACAGCTGACTGACACCCAGGTACCTATTTACTGCTAGGTAACAGGGGCATATGGTGAAAGAAACTCTGCCCATTGTTTCTCGCCGCACCCGGGATCGAACCCGGGACCACAGGATCACAAGTCCAGCGTGCTGTCTGCTCGGCCGACCGGCTCCCCTGTGGTTCTGTTAAGGTGGTGAATCTTAGTGTCACCTTAACGTCTGTGGGGGTGCATGGTGCCTCCTTTGAATTTCAGGACGACTTTTTAACCTCCTGTTTTGAACGATTTGGGACGGTGTTAAGTATTCGGTGGAACAAGGTCGTTGCCGGGCACTGTGTTGGTATGCTTGACGGCTCCTGCACCCTGACGATGTCACTGAAGTGTAGTGTACCGTCGTCGATGTCCGTGTTAGGTTACACGCTCCGTTGCCTGTATCGGGGTCAACTGTGCACCTGTTATCGGTGTGGTCACGAGGGTCATCTGGCTGCAGCGTGCGACGTGGGAGCTACTGGTTGGGTGCATGTTTTTCGTGCGGAGGATTTTCTGCCCCAGTTGCGTTCGGCCGGTTCTGAGGACGGAGTGGGTGCTGTGCCTAAGGCGCCTGATTGCCTGTCTGCTGCTCCCCCTGTTGAGGCGAGTTCTACCACCTGTGCGACACGTCTAGTGACTGCTGTGGCCCCTGGGGTTGTTGAGCCGGTGGGTGTTGGGCCGTCGCCTGAGCTGCATGTATTGCAGGATGTCCCAGTGGAGGATCATGTCGTGCCCCCGCCTGTGGCTGTGATACTGGCTCCCAGGGACGCGGGTTCTGGTATATTGGCGGGGGGTGGGGGGGGGGCTTCGGCAGGGAGAGGTGCTTGCCGTGCCTGTGTGTTGGCGACTGTAGTTCTGCTCTTTCCGTCCCTTTGCAGAAGCGTGCGCGTTGGTGCTCTGAGGCTGTTTCCCCTGAATGGTGTAGACAGTGTGGGTGATGTGGCCTCTGTGGACTCTTCGGACGGTGCTGGTGTGACCTGCGTGAATGTAAAGATGGTGGCTGTGCCTGCAGTGGGGCCTGCTGGGAGTGGTGTGGTGCGGCCTGTCTCGAAACTTTCTCGGCGGGCTCGGAGTGTGTTTTCCCTTCATGGTGTGCCTTGGGAGGAGGTGGGGGAGTATGGTGATCTGGCGTCCCCCGCCGTGGATGATGGTGCTGTGAGGGGCTCCGAAGTTGCTACCTGTCTGGTCTGGCATTTACGGTGCTGGTGGACCATTCATTGGTTGGTGTCGCCCTGGTGGACGTGCTGCATGTGCAGCACGTCCCCCCTCCTGCGTCACCTGCTGTTGGATATCTACAGTGGGGGGTTGCCCCTGATGATCGGGACCTCGTTGTGGTGTTGCAGAAAGATGTGCGCCGGGCAGCCTCGGCTCCTGTGCCCTGTGGTGGGGTCGATGCCGCGCCTGCATCCCCTGCGGTTCCCCTCCTACATTGCCCCGGTCTGGGGGAAGCCTCGTCCCGCCTGCTGGGGTCGTGCCCTGTGGGGTTCCGGTGTTGGGCCCTTATCGGGATGCCCGGGTTCTTCCGATCCCATGGTGCTCATTCACTGTCTGGGTGTCGCGGGTGAAGGAGTTTGTTTATAGGGTGCCAGATAAGATGTCTCAGCCGAGGGCACTGCCTGGTGGCCGGCTGCCCGATGACTTGTGGGTGATTTGGGAAGCGTACTGTTTGCGCTTTCCGATATACAAGTTCCCGGAGAAATATTAGTTAACGTCTTGCGTGCACTGCTCCGCCGTGCGTGGCTCAGCTGCTGCCGTGCACTCGACACCCCACCCTACGGTGCGGGGAGTCTCCCTCTAACGTCCACCTCTGTTTCTTTCGCCACTCCTCTCTCTACGGCCCGCCACATCCAACACTTTTGACTTTCTTCTCCTCCTTTACGTCTACGCGTTTCTCTACATTTGTCCTGGTGCAGTCATCGGGAGGGTAAACCCTTCATGCAAACTGCACCTATTCTCAAGAAGAAGACAATCCATGGTGTTGCCATGAGGCATTTGTTGTCTGTGTGTTTAGCTGTTGGTGGCGCCAGATATAAATGTGGCGCGGGTCAGATGTGACCCAATTTCTTGGTCGGCTGGAGATATTCACCCAGAGCTTTGACTATTTGGTATTTTTCCTGTAACGAGTGGTCACCACCTCCTAATATATGCTCGATGGTAAAGGGTATTTTAAATGCGATAAATATTTGTTTGAAATTTACTCTGGCACTATAATGTCGAAAGCAGTATAGGAGATAGTGTTCGATTGTTTCAGGCACCTGACAGTGGATGCAGAGTTCGTTGATGTCTGTTCTGTACTTAGAGTTGTATGCTGCCAGTTTGGTGTGTCCCAGCCTTAATCTCGTCATCGTTATAACTCCCCTACTTACTTCCTCCCTATTTATCTCCCTCTGTCTGTTATCATTCCCCGTCTCTGGACAGAATGAGCATGACTAGCCGTCCCTGTCATGCATACTGACATGCATGACAGAGTTCCCAGGTGTCTCCTGGAGTGTGTCCAGGTTGTCACGGCCGAATGCGTAAAGGAACTTAAGCCCAGGTTAAGTATGAACTTAAATCAAGGTTTAGTATGAACTTAAACCCATAAAATTGATGTCAAAATGATCGGAATGAGGCAAGTGGGATACTGGGATATATTTCTGGAAGCGTTGGCAACGAAACAATTACGGCTCGTTTTGGGGCTCTATCTTGACCTTGTCTGACCACACTAAGGTCATGCAGGTCAGATCTGGTCGCCATACTATAGAACGGATATCAATTTCCTTAAACGCTTTCAGCTCGTTGTTGACGCCGAGTGATTGGGAAACTTTTTAAAAAGTTGAGAGAGAGTGGTTAATTTACTGTCTTTACAAAGATCAGGAGAAAAAAGTGATATTACAGTCCCTACGTCAACACCACCACACAGCCACTACGTCAACACCACCACACAGCCACTACGTCAACTCCACCACCACAGTCACTATGTCAACACCACCACAGTCACTACATCAACAACACCACCAGTCACTACGTCAACACCACCACCACAGTTACTACATCAACACCCCCCTCCCCACTCGGCTCGTTGATGCCATGAGGGGGGCTGAGTGGGCCGCTGCCGGAGTGTGTGATGCTCCTTGGGACAGTCATCTGTCCTTTTCTAGCCTTGTGCTCCTGCCGTCCTCTCCAATTGTGCCGAGCACCTTTTCCTTTTCCTTCTGTTTCGTTTTTCTCCCCCCTCTTCTCCTATCTGCTTGTCGTTTCCTGCCGACCTTTTGCTTGTTCTGGATCTTTCTTTGGACTTCTTCTATTTTGACACCCGGGTGCTTGAGGAGGCATACTCTTGCGCCTGTAGAACTGTAGTACCCAACGTCTCGAGCGAGGGAAACCTTTTATTGTCAATCCCCCTTTCGCCGCTGAACCCGATCTCGACAGACTGACGGTTCTTAAGGTGGCGTTTGTGGGGCGTATACTCACGACGCACCCCTAGGGGGCCCCGGCATGATCGGCGATAGCTTCCTGTTGGGTGTCCTGCCTTTAATTGTGGCTCCATGGTGGGTATGGTGGCACATTCGTGGATGAATTTATCGCTCTTCGTACATATGTCATTTAATGTTTCTGTTGTACCCTCTCAGGCTCGTGGGGTTGGCGACCAAGCCCCCGAGTCGGCCTGTATTGGAAGACCAGGCTCTGTAGCTCCCGCTGCGTTGGGCCCCGACCTTGCTCCTCCTTTAACCATCCTGACATCTTCCCCCAGCTCCCCTCCCTCCTCTGTGGTTGGGTCGAGCCTCCAGCCCCCAGTGGTGACCACTTCGTCCCCTGGTGCGGCTAAGTCTCTTGTTGTGAGTACTGCGCCTTTTGTCCCCTCTCTCTCAGGGGTTCTCAACGCCGTCAGTGCCACGGCCGCACTCACTCGTTTCCTTCCTGTACTGATGCGTATCAGGCCTTGTTTGGTCCTGCTTCATGGGCCAAATACTTTGATCTCCTCCCTCTTGATTCTGCGCCTCCTGACGATTTATCCCTCCATCGGCATCTCGTTGATTCCGTGGATGCATCCGTTACCTTCAACCCCACTCGTCTCGGTACACGTGTTGTTGCTGCTCCTTTTCAGGATGCAGCTTCCCGCTTGGCTGCCTTATCCTGCCTTGGTGAGATCCCTGTTCGTGTCTCTAAGAACACTCGGTTGAATGCCAGTGTTGGCACTATTCTCCTCCCGCCCCATGTTGCAACCGGTGTTCGGAATCTGCAGGACTGCCATGATGACATTCGGAATATCCTTTATGCCCAAGGTCATTCTGTCCTCCAGGTTGACTCGTTTACTCGTCCCCCTCGTGGTCGTCGCCGTCAACCCCTTCGAGTTGTGAAGGTCACCTTTGATGGTAGGACCCTTCCATCCTCTGTCATTCTCGCTGGTGCCAGGTGCTCTGTACAGGAGTATATTCTTTCTCCTCGACTTTGTAACAAGTGCTGGAGGTTTGGGCATGGTGCCCTCCGCTGCTCTGGGACTGTCTCTCTCTGTCCTTTGTGTGGGGTTGAAGGTCACTCTAAGTCGGAGTGCCCTTCTCCCCAAGCTCGCTGCCTCAACTGCGGTGAGGCCCATCCTACCTTCTCCCGTGCCTGTATCCATTACAAGCTTGAGGCAGCCGTCCTCAACTTGAAGCACCGGGAGCGTTTATCTTTTCCTGAGGCGAGGCGCCAGGTTCGCCGGCTCCCGCCTTATGCTAACGTCTCTTATGCTCGCGTGTTGCGCTCTTCCTCTCCTCGTCCTTCCCACCTTCCTCAGACTCACAACCGTTTCCGGGCCTTGGACCCTGATACGCCCACTGCTCCTTCCTCTGTTCCTTTGAGTTCTGTCCCGAAGGGTCCCCCTCCTGGTCCTCTGTCTGGGGTTCCCCTTCTTTCTACCCGGTCTGTCATGTCTCCTGTGTCTTCTTCCTCGTCTCCCTCCGATCCTCCTCCCCCATCCTCCTCCTCCATCTATTGACTCTCCCCGCCGCCTGTCGGTGCAGGCGGATGTCCATCGCTCTCCTAACGGCCGTCGTGTGTGCTCTCGTTCAGCTTCTCCTGTTGAGACACTGGAATCCGTTGCCCGGTACGTAGTTGCTGGGACACCGGTCTCTTTAAGTCAGAAGCGTAAGCCTGGCTCCTCTCCTTCCTCCTCCCCGGCGGGTAAGAAGGCTTCGCTTTCTTCCTCGACCCCTACTACTGGCTCTATTGCTCCTTCCCCTCCCATTTCAGTGGTTGCGCCCCCTGTTCCTGCTATGGAGGTTTCTTTGGCCCCTGCTTCCCTTTCGGTTGCTGCCCTTGCTGAGGTGCGCTCCCCTCTTTCTACTCCCCCTCTTTCTGCTGCTGTCCTTGACTGCTCCTCTCCGTTGTCTCCTCCTCTTCCTCCTCCGGACCCCGCCCACCCACCTCTGGTCTGTTCTCCCGCTTCCTTCCCTCCGTCTTTGCTCAGTTTACCCATGCCCCCTAACCCTGACTTTGCTGACCCTGATCCCGACCCTGATATTCTTTAACGTGCTGTGTTGCTCTTTCGCCTTTGTTTCTTCTTTGTTTTCTGTTGTTGTCCTTTCTCTTCTCGTCGCTGTCTATTCTTCAATGGAACGTTCGAGGTTATTACGCCAATTTCCTCGAACTCCAACTTCTAATTTCGCGGTTTTCGCCCCTTTGTGTCTGTCTCCAGGAGCCGATGCTTGGTGCTCGTCCTGGTCGTTTTCGTGGCTATTCCTTTCTCTCTCCCCCCCCCCAGCCGTTGCTGGGGCTCCTAATTCTCCTGCTCTCTTGATTCGCGCTGATGTTCCCTTTGTTCCTTTACTTTTTCCTTTGCCCCTCCATTGTTCTGCTGCTCGTATCTTTGTGGGGAAAAGGTACACAGTTTGTTCCATTTATCTCCCCCGAGTGTCCCGCTTTCTCTTCCTGATATGAAACACCTCTTGGACTCCTTGCCGGAGCCTGTGCTCCTGCTGGGTGACTTCAATTGTCGTCATTCTCTTTGGGGTGACGTGTTTGACGAATACCGGGGTCGCCTTCTTGAGCCGTTTCTCCTCTCTTCTTCCCTGTCTCTTCTGAATTCTGGTGAGCCCACTCATTTGGACTCTCGGACTCGCACCCTTTCCTGTCTTGATCTTTCTCTCTGCTCTTCTTCTCTTTACTTAGATTTCACGTGGCAGGTTCTTGATGACCTCCATGGTAGTGATCATTTCCCTATCCTTGTTCCTTTTCNGTCCTCCCCACCATCCCCCCACACTCCTGTCCCCTGGTCCTCCCCATTTCCATTCCTTGTCCCCTTGTCCTTTCCACCATTCTCCATTCCTCTGTCCCCTCGTCCTCCATACCATTCGCCATTCCCTCGTCTGATGCTTTCCCAAATGATCTGATGTTCCCATCAGAAAATTGGGGACATCAAATGATCTGATATTCCCATCACTAAAATATACGAAAAACAGTTAAAAACGAAATGAAAAAAATAAAAAAAAATAAAAAATAAACTAGTCACAACTGAACGGTATGGTAAACAACACAGCTCAATTCCACTGCAATGTCACACAAATAATTAAATCAAAATGAAAAAAAAATCGAAATGTATGATAATTCAATTAATCAATGCAAATGGAAACATTGAAATGGAATTCATAACATATTTAGAATATCGTGTGTGTTGCTATTACGTGCAACAGATGGCACTTAAAAAAAAAAAGTTTTTACCTATCACAGGTATGGATATCTATATAGTAGGTATATAAAAACACACACGCATATTGGAATGGAACATTGTGTCAGAATTTTAAAGCAATTGGTGAAGAACTTTGGGAGATTACAGCATGTATTGATCTTACGTCCAACAAATGGCGCTGTTTTCCAAAAAAGCCTGTTTTTTCCTGTCACAAGTGGGGCATGTATATATTAGGTATATAAAAACGCGCACCTATTCAAATGCAACATTGTGTCAAAATTTCAAAGCAATCCGTAAAGAGGTTTCGAGGATTTCTCTCACATGAAAAACTCAGTTTTTCAAGAAAGCATGTTTTTTCTGTCACAGATGTGACATCAATATAGTATGTATATAAAAATCCGCTCCGATGCGAATGGAACATTGTGTGAAAATTTCAAAACAATCGATGATGAACTTGCAGAGATTCGCGATTTTCAACAAACGAACATTTACATTTTTATTTATATAGATGATATACGTATATGATAAATTAAAGATAACTAAGTAAGGAATTGTTAACAATGTATATTATCAATTACATATACAGATATATTCAATTTATATGAAAAGATTCAGTTGAGCTTGACTTTCAATGAATGAGTGTCTTGATTCAAGGAAGAGATTCAGTTGCTGAATGACTTTCAATGAATGAGTGACCTGATTCAAGGAAGAGAGTCAATCGCTGAAAGATTAATCAAAACTTATTGAAATCTGGTGCGTCGCCCCGCGCTGTAACGGCAAACAGACTTATTGGATAGATTAAGGTTATACAAGCATGCAATTGGCCAATCAACACACTACAAAAACACTCAATATACTTATGTTTATGAAGTTTGAGAGCCGGTGCCGTCTGACAAGTTGCCAGAATGATAACCTCTCTTATAGAGCTTATGCACTATATTTTTATATCACAGCTTTGCTGTTTAATATTCTAGAAGTTTTGCTAGTTGATTATGTCCTTAGTTGCATTTGCAGTAAGATAAGATAAAGGTGATTGTGGAACTGCATCATTTGGTGTGCTCCACTCTACATTCTTATTTAGATAAAATACTATAATTTTTTCCTTATAGATAGTCCAGGTACTTCCCCAGTTCTAAAGAGTAATCACTGGTGATAATGATTAGTGTGGTGTACTTTACTGAAAATGTTCGCAAGGCACCCGTTATGTTTTCACTGTTTATAAACAAACGCTTTCTGCCCCGGGGCGCCTCTTAGGTCGCATCATCTCCTGAGCTGGCTCCTCCCTTCTTTGGGGAGAGTAGCGTTCAATGTATATTGATTGATTATTTTTACTGTCTAGACACGATTTAGATAAGATGTGATTATAGTATATTAAATACAGGATTTATAGATTATTGGTAGTACTGGATAATACTATTAATTCTTATTAAGGATTTGATTTAATCTTCACCGGAAATCATTTGATTGTTCCAATAGTTTTTTAATTAAAATATTGTTCTCGAAGCTTTCTAGATCCTTGATAAATTATACACAATGTCATGTAGGTACCATGAGTCCTATGGTGTATGCGATGATAGTGACATTGTCACGTAGGATCCAGATGTAGGATATAATGAATCTGAAGCGATTCTGATATGATTTTTATTTGATATAGAAATAATACATTTCTTAGATAATAATGTTGATATATTAGGTAAAATTTTCCACATCTTCTAGAAGGAGAGAACTGGCACAGAGTCCAATATTAAGGACAATAGTAACCATATGTGTTAATTTATTCTCCATCGGATTGATAATACAAGTGCAAGTTTTGTTTGCACTTTTATGTGGATGTTCATTGTGGACGAGTGTGCCTGTTAGGAGTGTACTCACCTAGTTGTACTCACCTAGTTGTGTTTGTGGGGGTGGAGCTCTGGGTCTTTGGTCCCGCCTCTCAACTGTCAATCAACTGGTGTTCAGATTCCTGAGCCTATTGGGCTCTATCATATCTACATTTGAAACTGTGTATGGAGTCAGCCTCCATCACAACACTACTTAATGCATTCCATTTGTTAACTACCCTGACACTGAAAAAAATCGTTCTAACGTCTCTGTGGCTCATCTGGGTACTAAGTTTCCACTTGTGTCCCAAATCATGTGTGGGTCATGTGGAGTTAGAGGTTCTGGGGGTTTCCCAGGATCTAACTGTAGCTGACTTACTGATTCCATGTGAATGAGTTTGTCCAATGTCTTTAGGAAAGTTGTTCCTTTAGACAGGATTTTGACTATCCTCAAAAACCTTTGGCTTCTTGGATGGACAAAAAATCTAGATGGACAGAGACGACTTTACCCAATAGTCAGTCAGCCCGAAGGCTATCATTGCCTACCAAGACAATATCACCAGGTTGGAGATTATATTTATTATGAGGGACATTGGCTCCATAGTGATGTTCTTGTAGAGGTGTAAGATATTCTTTTGTCTGTAAATAATTCCATTTTTGGATTATGCTGGACAGATACTTATATCCCCTGAACCAGCTCGCTCTGTCCCACATATGAGGGATCTCTAATCTTATTATCCACTAGAGATGGCATTGGAGTCGGAAGTCTTCTATACATTAGGTGGGTAAGACTTAATTATTCATGTTGAGAAGGATCATCAGACAAGTACGTCAGCGGCCGGTTATTCACCCTTGATTATATTTCCATGATTACTGTCTCAAGTTCACGAAGATTGATTTTCTGACGGTGTAGAGATTTTCTCAAGGATTTTTTGACAGTTCCTATTAACCGTTCATGAAATCCTCCATGCCATGGGGCTCTTGGAGGGATAAATTTCCATCTGCATTGATGCTGTTCCAGTGTGGAAGTAACTGCAGGATGGGAACAAATTTCCCATAGACATGCTTCTCCAGCTACGAAGTTAGCCCCGTTATCTGAAATTATCAGCTTAGGGCATGATCAGCGTGCTGCAAATCTGCAGAAAACCTGGATAAATGTTTGAGCAGTCATATCAGGTGTTGCCTCTAAATGTACTGTTCTGGTAGTTGCACAGGTGAACAGACAGATGTATGCCTTAATAGGTCATTTATCTGCAGTCCCTGTTAGATATAGGGCTCCTGTATAATCTACTTTTGACGTCTCGAAAGGATGTAGATGGACCACTTGTTCCTTTGGTAGCAGTGGTGGCCCTGGATAAAACAAAATACTTGCATGGTACCTTTGGCATATCATGCCATTTTTCAAGGTTGATTTGACTGACTGTCTTCCCTGAGGAATCCAGTACTGCTGTCTGAGATGTGTGTGTCTAACACTCCTCCATGTTTTATGATTTGTGGATGTGTATGTAAGACAATCAACCTTGTGATCCAATTATTCTTTGGTAAAAGCCATGGATGCACAGTATATAGATTGATGTCTGCATGTTTTAGTCTTCCACCACAATGCAGTATATTATGATTTTCTTGGTCTATCCACACACCGAAATTGTGTTTTAACTTACTAGGAAGATTTTCATAGTCATTCCCATT
>WNGS01148959.1:68816-80860 GCA_020271785.1 Procambarus virginalis | reverse complement strand
AGCAGCATATGCCAGGTTGGCTAACATAAGAACGGCCTTTAGAAACTTGTGTAAGGAATCTTTCAGAACATTATATACCACATATTTCAGACCAATCCTGGAGTATGCGGCTCCAGCATGGAGTCCATTTCTAGTCAAGCATAAGACTAAACTGGAAAAGGTTCAAATGGTTTGCCACCAGACTAGTACCCGAGCTGAGAGGTATGAGCTACGAGGAGAGACTACGGGAATTAAACCTCACTTCGTTGGAAGACAGAAGAGTTAGGGGGGACATGATCACCACATTCAAGATTCTCAGGGGAATCGACAGGGTTGATAAAGACAGGCTATTTAACACAAGGGCACACGCACTAGGGGGACACAGGTGGAAATGAATGCCCAAATGAGCCACAGAGATATTAGAAGGAACTTTTTTTAGTGTCAGAGTGGTTGGTTGACAAATGGAATGCATTCAGGAAGCGATGTGGTGGAGGCTGACTCCATACACAGTTTCAAGTGTAGATATGATAGAGCCCAATAGGCTCAGGAAAACTGTACACCTGTTGATTGACGGCTGAGAGGCGGGACCAAAGAGCCAGAGCTCAACCCCCGCAAGCACAACTAGGTGAGTACAACTAGGTAAGTACACACACACACACAAACACACAGACAGACAGACAGACAGACAGACAGACAGACAGAGTACCAAGTAGCACAATCCACGGAGCCCCGTGCTACTGGGACATAGTCCACGGAGCACCGTGCTACTAGGACACAGTCCACGGAGCACCGTGCTACTGGACATAGTCCACGGAGCACCGTGCTACTGGTACACAGTCCACGGAGCCCCGTGCTACTGGGACATAGTCCACGGAGCACCGTGCTACTAGGACACAGTCCACGGAGCACCGTGCTACTGGGACATAGTCCACGGAGCACCGTGCTACTGGGACACAGTCCACGGATCACCGTGCTACTGGGACATAGTCCACGGAGCACCGTGCTACTAGGACACAGTCCACGGAGCACCGTGCTACTGGGACACAGTCCACGGAGCACCGTGCTACTGGGACACAGTCCACGGAGCACCGTGCTACTGGGACACAGTCCACGGAGCACCGTGCTACTGGGACATAGTCCACGGAGCACCGTGCTACTAGGACACAGTCCACGGAGCACCGTGCTACTGGGACATAGTCCACGGAGCACCGTGCTACTGGGACACAGTCCACGGAGCACCGTGCTACTAGGACACAGTCCACGGAGCACCGTGCTTCTGGGACACAGTCCACGGAGCACCGTGCTACTGGTACACAGTCCACGGAGCACCGTGCTACTGGGACACAGTCCACGGAGCACCGTGCTACTGGGACACAGTCCACGGAGCACCGTGCTACTGGGACACAGTCCACGGAGCACCGTGCTACTGGGACACAGTCCACGGAGCACCGTGCTACTGGGACACAGTCCACGGAGCACCGTGCTACTGGGACACAGTCCACGGAGCACCGTGCTACTGGTACACAGTCCACGGAGCACCGTGCTACTGGGACACAGTCCACGGAGCACCGTGCTACTGGTACACAGTCCACGGAGCACCGTGCTACTGGGACACAGTCCACGGAGCACCGTGCTACTGGGACATAGTCCACGGAGCACCGTGCTACTGGGACACAGTCCACGGAGCACCGTGCTACTGGGACACAGTCCACGGAGCACCGTGCTACTGGGACACAGTCCACGGAGCACCGTGCTACTGGGACACAGTCCACGGAGCACCGTGCTACTGGGACACAGTCCAAAAACAACATTTGGTGGGTCGTGTAACACCGAGGACTATATACCTCCTCGACTCTGAAGCAAGTGACATGCACTCAGTCATCCCATTTTGTATGGACAAAAGCGATTGGGCACGTATCCGTCCACTTGCTACACCTGTTCACCTGGCACTAACTACGTGACCGGGGAGTCAACTAGACAGTTGCACTCCCAGCCGCAAAGGTTATGAGCAATATTGGGATCTATATCACGTAACCTGATCAAATTGGCATAGGTCGTTTAAGTAAAGACGAGGTAGTTACGAGAGAGGGAGGCCTAAGCCAGCGGGCACCGGGCACAGCAAGGGTAGGAGACGGGGCATAAAGGGCTATATAGACCTCACGTCCCCGTAGTCACTGATAGGTAAGTACTGTAGGAGAGGAGGAGGAGGAGTGGCCCTGCTGATAAGGAAGGACTGGAGTTTTGATGAGATGCAAAATTCCGGGCTGTGACGGGTTCAGAGATTACATAACAGGAACTATAACAATGGGAGGACCTAAGATAATAGTGGCAGTCATTTACAACCCTCCCCTAAATGACAGAAGACCTAGACAGGAGTTTGATAGGAACAACATGGCAACCAGTAATATAATAGAGAGAGCAGCTTTAGTTGCCTGCAGGAATGGCTCAAGACTCTTAATCATGGGCGATTTCAACCATGGAAAGATAGACTGGGAGAATGGGGACCCACATGGTGGTGCCGATACGTGGAGAGCTAAACTCTTGGAAGTGGAAACAAGGAACTTTCTGAGCCAGCATGTCAAGGAACCCACAAGAGTGAGAGGCAATGATGAAACAGCTAGACTCGACTTGATATTCACCCTGAATGAGTTAGAAATAAGGGAAGTCAAAGTTGAAGCCCCCATAGGAATGAGTGACCACAGTGTACTGACCTTTGAGAACTTGGTGGAGGTAGGGATAACCTATCCAAGGATGGGATCGGAAGGGAAAATACTAAATTAACGAAGAGGAAAATATGACGAGATGAGGAACTTCCTCAGGGGAATACCATGGGAAACAGAGTTCAGAGACAAGACTGTACAGGACATGATGGATTATGTCACTCAGAAGTGCCAGGAAGCTACAAACAGGTTTATCCCCGTCCAAAAGAAGAAAAACGAAAAACAACAGTAAAACTCATGATTCAACCAGTTAAAAGAACATGGAGAAACTACAGAAATAACAGAACACCGGAGAGCAGGGAGAGATACCAGAGGGCCAGAAATGAGTACCTCAGAGTGAGGAGGGAAGCAGAGAGACAGTTTGAAAATGACATCGTAAGTAAAGCCAAGACCCAACCAAAACTTCTCCACAGCCACATCAGGAGGAAAACAGCAGTGAAGGAACAAGTGATGAAGCTGTGAAAAGGGGAGAACAGATACACAGAGAATGACAAGGTGTGTGAAGAACTCGACAACAGATTCCAGGAGGTCTTCACAATACAACAAGGAGAAGTCCCTGCACTAAATGAGGAGGTGGCAAACCAAGCAACCTTGGAGGAATTTGACCTCACCAATGATGAGGTCAAAAGGTGTCTGTTGGAGCTGGATGTGACAAAGGCTGTGGGGCCTGACAGAATCTCACCATGGATACTAAAGGAAGGTGCAGAAGCACTAAGTGTGCCACTCTCTATGGTCACTGGAAACAGGAGATCTACCAGAAAGTTGGAAGACAGCTAATGTAGTCCCAATATACAAGAAGGATGACAGGCAGGAGGCACTGAACTACAGGTCAGTTTCCCTAACTTGTATACCATGCAAGGTGATAGAGAAGATCGTGAGGAAAAGGCTCGTAGAGCATCTGGAGGGAAATAACTTTGTAACGCACCACCAACATAAGTTCAGAGATGGTAAATCGTGCCTCACAGGTTTAATATAATTCTATGACCAGGCAACAAAAATTAGGCAGGAAAGAGAAGGGTGGGCAGACTGCATTTTCCTGAACTGCCAGAAAGCCTTTGACACAGTATCCCCATAAAAGGCTGTTAAAAAAGTTGGAGCAACAGGCAGGAGTAAAAGGGAAGGTGCTCCAGTGGATAAGGGAGTACTTAAGCAACAGGAAACAGCGAGTAACGGTGAGGAAGGAGACATCAGAGTGGCGAGATGTCACCAGCCAAGTCCCACAGGGCTCAGTACTTGGACCCATCCTGTTTCTAATATATGTAAACGATCTTCCGGAGGGTATAGACTCATTCCTCTCAATGTTTGCTGATGATGCAAAAATTATGAGAAGAATCAAGACGGATGAAGATAGACAGAGACTACAGGATGACCTGGACAGACTGGAGGAATGATCTAGAAAATGGCTGCTAAAGTTCAACTCAGGAAAGTGTAAAGTAATGAAATTATTTGAAGGGAGCAGGAGGCAGAACACAAGGTACCATCTGGGAGGTGAAATCCTGCAAGAGTCAAATAGAGAGCCCATATCAAAAGAATATCATCAGCGGCAAATGTTAGACTGGCAAACATAAGAACTGCCTTTAGAAACTTGTGTAAGGAATCGTTCAGGACCCTGTATACCACTTATGTAAGACCAATCCTGGAGTATGCAGCTCCAGCCTGGAGTCCATACCTAGTTAAACACAAAACAAAGTTAGAGTAGATTCAGCGGTATGCCACCAGGCTCGTCCCGGATCTGAGAGGAATAAGCTACAAGGAAAGGCTAAAGGAGCTGAACCTCACGTCCCTGGAAAACAGAAGAGTAAGGGGAGACATGATGACCGCCTACAAAATTCTCAGGGGAATTGACAGGGTGGACAAAGACAAACTCTTCAGCACGGATGGAACAAGAACAGGGTGACACAGATGGAAACTTAGTACCCAGATGAGCCACAGAGACGTTAGAAAGATTTTTTTTCAGTGTCAGAGTAGTTAATAAATGGAATGCACTAGGAAGTGATGTGGTGGAGGCTGACTCCATACACAGTTTTAAATGTAGATATGATAGAGCCCAGTAGGCTCAGGAATCTGTACACCAGTTGATTGACAGTTGAGAGGCGGGACCAATGAGACAAAGCTCAACCCCCGCAAGCACAACTAGGTGAGTACTGTCTATACCCCCCCCCTCCCTGGGAGAGACACAAGGACAGGGAGGACAGAAGGATAGTGTGAAGGGACAGCGGCCGACTACCATCTAGGAGCCACCGCCGGCGTCCCTGTCATTATAAATTAAAAAGCTCTGCCTTTCACCCCTTAAAATATATATTTGTGTGCGGATGATTTCTCAGGAACAACAGAATGTCGTGTGTGTATACCTGGAGTATATCAGGAGTATACCTGGAGAATATCAAGAGTATACCTGGAGTGGGTACTAGGGGGTATGCTCCCCATGCTCAGCCTGGGTCAGGGTAGACTTGTGGAAACTTCTCTCAACACTTATCCACTTCCTAAGCCAGCGAATTCTACAAAGAAAATGGGATTTCATCTACTTATTATTATTTCAAATATCTTAGAGTTTTCTACTTATAATTCGGAAGAAAATAACGGCCCGTCGTTTACTTACACATCTTAAAAAAGTAGAAACAAGGTCGTCGGTGTTATTATATAATTTTGAAAAGAAAACGGATGCCGCCTACTTTCAATTTAGCACTGAAAACAGAACACCTCTGTAATTGCGGGAGAGAAAACGAGATGTCAACATCTTATTTTCGTGTAGAGAAAACGGGATGTCATTAGATTTTATATTGAATATAATAAGGAATATTACCTACTTATAATTCTAAAGAGAAAACGTGATGTATACTTATAATTCCGAAGAGAAAAAGTGTTCTCTACTTATAATTCCGAAGAGAAAACGTGCTGTCGCCGTGGCCCAAGTTTTGGGCGGTGGTCGGTCAGAGAAGATTAGTTCTTATAAAGAGTTTTGCAATGTTTTACGGCCCCCAACTTCCCAGCCGGCGTGGCTCAGGAGAATGGGAACGGGATAAGAATGGAAATAGCCCAGGAACCAGAATGGGATAGAAAGGTGAATTAGCGAAGGATAGGAAAGAGTTTTGGTGAAAATGAGCTAAGAATGAGAATTAGACAGGGATAGGAAGCAGCTACGAATGAGTTAGGGATGGGAAGCAGCTAAGAATGAGTTAGACAGGGCTCGGAAGCAGCTAAGAATGAGTTAGACAGGGCTCGGAAGCAGCTAAGAATGAGTTAGACAGGGATGGGAAGCAGCTAAGAATGAGTTAGACAAGGATGGGAAGCAGCTAAGAATGAGTTAGACAAGGATGGGAAGCAGCTAAGAATGAGTTAGACAAGGATGGGAAGCAGCTAAGAATGAGTTAGACAAGGATGGGAAGCAGCTAAGAATGAGTTAGACAGGGATGGGAAACAACTAAGAATGAGTTAGACAGGGCTCGGAAGCAGCTAAGAATGAGTTAGACAGGGATGGGAAGCAGCTAAGAATGAGTTAGACAAGGATGGGAAGCAGCTAAGAATGAGTTAGACAGGGATGGGAAACAACTAAGAATGAGTTAGACAGGGATGGGAAGCAGCTAAGAATGAGTTAGACAGGGATGGGAAACAACTAAGAATGAGTTAGACAAGGATGGGAAACAACTAGAATGAGTTAGACAAGGATGGGAAACAACTTAGAATGAGTTAGACAAGGATGGGAAACAACTTAGAATGAGTTAGACAAGGATGGGAAGCAGCTAAGAATGAGTTAGACAAGGATGGGAAGCAGCTAAGAATGAGTTAGACAAGGATGGGAAGCAGCTAAGAATGAGTTAGACAAGGATGGGAAGCAGCTAAGAATGAGTTTGACAAGGATGGGAAGCAGCTAAGAATGAGTTAGACAAGGATGGGAAGCACCGAAGAATGATAAATATACAGGGATGGGAATAGCTAGAACCGCGTATAACTTGGGACAGAAATTGATGGGAGCGGTTTGATGGGAAATTTGAGGGGTTAGTGAAGGGAGAATACCTAAGAATTAGAATGTCTAGAAATGTCAATGTCAAATATGGATGGTGTAGTTCGTCTATTGGGATAACAGCTCGGTTATTCTGATGGCAGAGTTCGGTTGTTTGGATGGCAGAGTTCGGTTATTCGGATGGCAGAGTTCGGTTATTTGGATGACAGAGTTCGGTTATTCGGATGGCAGAGTTCGGTTATTCGGATGGCAGAGTTCGGTTATTCGGATGGCAGAGTTCGGTTATTCGGATGGCAGAGTTCGGTTATTCGGATGGCAGAGTTCGGTTATTTGGATGACAGAGTTCGGTTATTCGGATGGCAGAGTTCGGTTATTTGGATGACAGAGTTCGGTTATTCGGATGGCAGAGTTCGGTTATTTGGATGGCAGAGTTCGGTTATTCGGATGGCAGAGTTCGGTTATTCTGATGGCAGAGTTCGGTTATTCGGATGGCAGAGTTCGGTTATTCGGATGGCAGAGTTCGGTTATTCGGATGGCAGAGTTCGGTTATTCAGATGGCAGAGTTCGGTTATTCGGATGGCAGAGTTCAGTTATTCGGATGACAGAGTTCGGTTATTTGGATGGCAGAGTTCGGTTATTCGGATGGCAGAGTTTGGTTATTCGGATGATAGAGTTCGGTTATTCGGATGACAGAGTTCGGTTATTCGGATGACGGAGCTCGGTTAATTATTTCGAATAATGGATCTCTGCTATTTGAATAGCAGAACTCGGCTATTCTGATAACAGAGCTCATCTATTTGGATGACATAATTCGACTGTTCGGATAACAGAACTTGCTTATTCGGATAGCCAAACTCTGATATACGGACAAAACCACTCGGCTATAGTTGAGTTGGACAAGACAGGTCGCCCTTACGAGCAAGCCATTGCAGGTTCAAGAGAACGGTCTGGATTTATCGAAAAGTTATGCCAGAACTTAAGAACCTGTACATCTTTTGTCAAAATTTGGCGACTTTGTTCACAATTCTTAAACAGTTTCTGAGCACCAGGAAGCTGTTATCACAATAGCATTTGATTGGGCTGTCTCGATACCCATAAACTATGTTGAAACTCCTGCAACGAGGATCCGTACTTGGCTCTAATTTAGAGCCAGATAGGTACGTCTTTCCTTCAGCGAGATCAACAAACAACTGTCAGCTGATGCCCCGCCTACTGCACTTGCCGACCAATGAGAACCAACAACCCGATTAGCCTACCATATATCGACAGGTTAACTACTTTGCCGCTCAGCACACACACAAATGGTCTGTTTGTTGCAGGATAAATGTTTACTGTTAACCTCCACTCGGCCTCTGAGGAGGAATGACTAGCTAGAATGACTAGGAAAATTATTAACTAGCGAGAGAGAAACTAAGAAATATAGTGAAGATTAGTTGCATGTTTAGAGTATCACTCCATCTTGCATTCTTCCTTCACTCGTACTGCTGCCTTCCTTCACTCATGCCGCTGCCTTCATTCACTTGTGCCGCTGCCTTCATTCACTTGTGCCGCTGCCTTCATTCACTTGTGCCGCTGCCTTCATTCACTTGTGCCACTGCCTTCATTCACTTGATCTTCTGCCTTCCTTCACTTGTGCTGGTGCCTTCATTCTTGGCTCTTGTTCCTTTTTTAATATTATTGTTGATATATATTTGATGGTGCCATGATTAGTGATTAGTGTGTGATTAGTGTGTAATTAGTGTGTGATTAGTGTGTGATTAGTGTGTGATTAGTGTGTGATTAGTGTGTGTGATTAGTGTATAATTAGTGTGTGATTAGTGTGTGATTAGTGTATGATTAGTGTGTGATTAGTGTGTGATTAGTGTGTGATTAGTGTGTGATTAGTGTATGATTAGTGTGTGATTAGTGTGTGATTAGTGTGTGATTAGTGTGTGATTAGTGTATGATTAGTGTATGATTAGTGTGATTAGTGTGTGATTAGTGTGTGATTAATATAAATAAATAAATAAATAAATAAATAAATATGTTTATTCAGGTAAGGTACATACATACAGTGATGTTACATTAATGGATTGATTTATAGATAAAGCTAGTACATACAATGCTTAAAGCCACTATTACGCAATGCGTTTTGGGCAGGAAGAACATTAATATCTAGAACTTAATACTAATTGAGCATAAAGAATAGAATGTGTTGAGAGCAAATACAAATAAAGATAAAAAAGGGGGAACATGACTGAAAAAGCAGCACAAATACAAAAGGTTGACAAACAGTGTTGATTAAAAAAATAAGAGACATGGTTGACAATAGAGGGGTAAGGTAGGTTACAGGGAATTTATTAGGTAGTGTTTAGTTTTAATCTTAAACTGGTTGAGAGAGGTACAGTCTTTAACATGGTTGGGAAGGTCATTCCACATTCTGGGTCCCTTGATTTGTAGAGCATTTCTAGTTTGATTAAGTCGTACACTTGGAATATCAAAACTGTATTTATTTCTGGTGTGGTGCTCATGGGTTCTGTTACAACCTTCAATGAAGCTTCTGAGTTCAGGATTGGCATTGCAGTTCAGCGTTTTACATATGTATGAAACACATGAGAGAATGTGCAGTGACTTAATATCTAACATATTCAGAGATTGATTAGTGTATGATTAGTGTGTGATTAATATGTGATTAGTGTATGATTAGTGTGAATAGTGTGTGATTAGTGTGTGATTAATATTTGATTAGTGTATGATTAGTGTGTGATTAGTGTATGATTTGTGTGATTATATTTGATTAGTGTATGATTAGTGTGTGATTAGTGTATGATTAGTGTGATTAGTGTGTGATTAGTGTGTGATTAATATATGATTAGTGTATGATTAGTGTGTGATTAGTGTGATTAGTGTGTGATTAATATTTGATTAGTGTATGATTAGTGTGTGATTAGTGTGTGATTAGTGTATGATTAGTGTGTGATTAGTGTATGATTAGTGTGTGATTAGTGTGTGATTAGTGTGTGATTAATATATGATTAGTGTATGATTAGTGTGTGATTAGTGTGATTAGTGTGTGATTAATATTGATTAGTGTATGATTAGTGTGTGATTAATATGTGATTAGTGTATGATTAGTGTGTGATTAGTGTGATTAGTGTGTGATTAATATTTTATTAGTGTATGATTAGTGTGTGATTAGTGTGTGATTAGTGTATGATTAGTGTGATTAGTGTGTGATTAGTGTGTGATTAATATTTGATTAGTGTATGATTAGTGTGGGATTAGTGTGATTAGTGTGTGATTAGTGTGTGATTAGTGTATGATTAGTGTGTGATTAGTGTGTGATTAGTGTGTGATTATATATGATTAGTGTATGATTAGTGTGTGATTAGTGTATGATTAGTGTATGATTAGTGTGTGATTAGTGTATGATTAGTGTGTGATTAGTGTATGATTAGTGTGTGATTAGTGTATGATTAGTGCGATTAGTGTGTGATTAATGTGTGATTTGTGTGTGATTAGTGTATGATTAGTGTGTGATTAGTGTATGATTAGTGTGATTAGTGTGTGATTAGTGTATGATTAGTGTGTGATTAGTGTGTGATTAGTGTGTGATTAATATATGATTAGTGTATGATTAGTGTGTGATTAGTGTATGATTAGTGTATGATTAATGTGTGATTAGTGTATGATTAGTGTGATTAGTGCATGATTAGTGTGTGATTAGTGTATGATTAGTGTATTATTAGTGTGATGTGTGTGATTAGTGTATGCTTAGTGTGATTAGCGTGTGATTAATATATGATTAGTGTGTGTTATTAGTGTGTGATTAGTGTGTGTTATTAGTGTGTGATTAGTGTATGATTAGTGTAGGATTAGTGTGTGATTAATATATGATTAGTGTATGATTGTTCTACTCATTATCGCAGCCTCTTGACTGTCTATCCAACTATATCTATCCGTCACTTTTGTCTGTCAATCTATCATACCATGTCTGTATATCTTTCCCGTACCTTTGTCTTTGCCTGTCATACCGTCTGTCCTTCTGCCTCTCTGTCTTATATTATAAATTACCATTTTACTGTCCAATACATGTGTTCCACTCAACTGACCAGGACAGGTGACGGACGGCAGCAGCCGCCCAAACGGCACGCACCAGCCCGTCTAAGGTTACCCAACGTCAAGAAACTGTCGTACTAAAGTGCCCTTATCCTAACCTACCAGAGGACCCAAGACAGAAAACGGGACATTATGTCAATTCGGCGAGGCGCTGCCATTTTCTAGTACGACGATTTTTTGGCCTTAAGTATGTCAAAATGCGACGTGCTATTAGGAGGACGGGATGGGGGGGGGGGCGCGTATACACCACACACAACACACACACACACACACAAACACACACACACACACACACACACACACACACACACACACACACACACACACACACACACACACACACCGCTGGAGAGTCTTACTCCGGAGACGGCCGTCTGCAGGTCAACCGTACCTGTACAGCTCTGTACATGCTCTGTTGTTTTATTGTGGGGAGGTGAGGTGGTGTGTGGACGTGTGGGTGGGTGGGGGTTGGATGGAGGGAAGGGAGATTTGGTTGGGGTGAGAGAGTTACCTTGCGGTACCTTCCTGAGGTAACCTGAGGGTACCTTACCTTCCTGACCTTGATGATTTCGGGGCTCAACGTCCCTGCGGCCCGGTCCCCGACCAGACCTCCTGGTTGCTGATGGACTGGACAACCAGGTTGTTGTACGTTGCTGCTCACAGCTAGGTTGATCAGGTATCCTTTGGAGGTGTTATCAAGTTCTCTCTTAAACACTGTGTATGTGTAATGGAAGCGTGTTGAACACTCTCGGGCCTCTGATGTTGTAGAGTTTTCACTCAGATTACCTGTTGCACCTCTGCTCTTCAACGGGGTATTCTGCACATCCTGCCATATCTTCTGATTTCATGTGATGTTATTTCTGTGAGCTGGTTTGGGACCAGCCCCTCTATACTTTCAACGTGTAAATTATTATGTATCTCTCCCGTCTAGGCTCAAGAGAATACAGATTTAGGGCTCTTAGTCAGTACCAGTAGTTTAGATGTTTTACTGCGTGGATTCTAGCAGTAAAGGATCTCTGCACACTCTCCAGGCAATTTCTCCAGCTTTGAAAGGGGCCGTCATTGTGCAGCAGTATTCAACTCTAGAAGCACTAGCGTCTTGAACAGTATCATCATTGATTGGATGGATTATATTATGGGTAAGATTGGGGAGGGTGAGGAGAAGGGGGGTGGGGAATTTGCTTTGGGGATGGGGGTAAGAGAATGAAGATCAAATTGGGGTGTGGTTGGTGAGGGAGGATTTGGCTTAAGGACGGGGTCATGGAGGAAGGATTTGATTGGGTAAG
>WNGS01148959.1:45368-68791 GCA_020271785.1 Procambarus virginalis | reverse complement strand
GGCCTGTGCGAGGTTAGATTAGATTTGGGTAGGTTGGCGAAAAGGTTATTTGATTGGGAGAAAGAAGGTTGGGGGGGTGGCGAAAAATGGGGCATTGTTGTGGTGTGGTGGGTTCGGGGGGGGCGGCGGCGCGCTGGGGGGGGGTGGGAGAGTAGAAGGGGGGGGGGTCGTGCTCGCGCCCCGGGAACCCCCCAGGGGGGCAGGAGCAAACCGGAGCCAGGGGTTACATTTTGTCTCGCCACCAAAAATATATGCCAACTCATTCTTTCGAAATTAGCAAAAGTTTGCGTCTTATGAGACGTTGAAAAAAACGTGAATGGCGTTCAGATATCGTGCTCCTTTGAAGAATCTATATAAATCATTTATTAAAAATGATGCGTAATGAACCACGCTGTTATTGTATTTTATATCTATCGAGGATAAAAGACTTTCATATCGAGGCATAAGCCCCCCCACGATCTATCGAGTAGGGTCCGTATAACCAGAATTAGGAGAGTGACAGCATCTCGATCTCCTTCTCTTGCCCCTCTCCCCTTCAATCTCCCTTCTCCCACGCCAATTTCCCTCTCCTTCCACACTCTCCTCCCGCCTCTCACACCCGTAAATAGCGGCGTCTGCTGGCTCAGGGTTGTAAATTGGACCAGTTTAAGCAGGGGCTTGTCGGGGAGTTCTGGGGGGGCAGGTTGTTATCTCTTGTCTTGCTCGGTAGGAAGGGAACTCTCCTCCCCCCCTTACTCCTATTATATAAATGCTGGTATTTTTCATTCAATTTGTTTTACATAATTTCACCCCCTCGCACTTATATTGTTTCAGCAAACCCCCAATTTTGCATGTTGATGAGTACTAACCCTTGTTGCCTATCTACACCACGATCTGAGATGTCTCTTGCTTGTTCCGCGTACTCCTGTATGTGTGTGTTATACTATTTTTGTTTATTATTTATTATTATAATTATTATTATTATTACTTATTATTATATCCTATTAGGTACTATTATTATTATTATTATCTCCACACCCCCTTGAGCTTATTACAAGGAAGACGCTTGTCGAACGCTACTTCTATTAGGCTTTATTCCTCAGGCCTGTGGCCTGCCCTGGCTTACGTGTGTATGGCTAGGTAAACTCGTCTCATGTAGGGATTACGAAATGTGTAGCACGGTCAGTGTGCTACCACACTACCTTAGTGTGCCCCACTAGCGAGGTTAGCTGTGCTACACACTTAACCCTCCTAGCAGTGACGCGAGGTAGTGTGCTACCCACCACGTACCTTAGTGTGCCGAAGTTCACTGGTTCGTTTTACACACTTTTTTGTACCTTGTGTCGACGGAGTTGTAAGTGTGCTAACCATTCAAACCCTTAATGTTGAGTGTTACGGATGTGTTCTACGTGTGTTATAACTACATACCTTAGTGTGAGGAGGTTAGTGTGCCCTAACAATCTACCTATTGCCCCCCCTTACCCTAGTTGTGATGGAGCCCGTCACGAGCACTGGAAACTAACAGGGTAGTTAACAACTGTCCGGTGTGTAAGGGCCAGGAACTCCTCCCAGAATTATTTGTGTTCAAGGGGCCCCCCCCCGCGCGAGAACAGGTGGTTTGTTAAGGGTATTTTGTTTTTTTGCTAGCCAAAACGGCCCCTTTTTTCCCCCCCCTCCCTCCCCCCGTTTTTCCTCCCGTGGTTGCTGCTTTTTAAAGGGTCAGGAGACAGGGGGTGCTTAACGGGTCAGCCGGTGAAAACCCCACCCCCCCTTTGTTTTTCCTGCGCTTTCGTGCATTACGCAGTTGTCCCCAGGAGACAAGGTGGGAGTTGTGTGAAAATTCTTACCTTTCAGTATATATCTATTCATCCCCCCCCCCCTTCATGTCTAAGAAATGTATTCTAATTCTATAGATGTTGGTAAATCAAATTTGTCAACCCCCTCCCATATTCAAACGCACCAGTAACGACAGAGTCATTATACATCTGGATCGTACAAGACAATGCCCCCCCCCCCTATGTTTTTCTCCCCCCATCACTTTACACTTCCCCCCCTTCTTATTTCACCCTGGTCGCTTTTTGCCCCCATATAACTCCGCGCCCTCCCCTGTACTCCCCCCCCCTTACCTACGTGACGCTCCCCCCCTTGCCCCCCCTGAAGATTTATTTTTCCAAAGGATTCCAGAATCTTTCTAGAAGGATTCTTAATTACCAGGAAAATCTATTAGGCCCATTTTTTTATCATTATTATTTTCCCTTCCATTCTTGACACCATTCCTAGGCAGGGATTAAATCAAATCCTAAATAAGAATCAATAGTACTATCCAATGCTTACTTAATCTTTAAATCCTTTTTATCTACCACCCCCTTACCCTCACCCTATTATCTTAATCACATCTTATCTCAACAATATGTCTAGACAGTAAAATTAATCAATCAATATTCATTGAAGGCTACCTTGTCAGTGAGCATGGGGGGGGGGGGGGGGAGACCCCCCCCCTGACTGGGAGAGAACGCCGCCCCACCACACCCCGAGGCAGAAACCGCGTGGGTTTCTAAACCCCCAATTGTTAAACCCTTAAATCTCAGTGTGCTGACCCTTGGTGTGACTTTCCCGCGATAACAATTTGATCAGCTTCCCCCCCCCCCCAGGACCACATTTCCACACAGCCGCCATCCAATTACCTCGTCTCCATAAATCTGTGATTATCGCTAGAAATGGGGGCCGTACTTCCACGGGACAATATATCTACAAGGGAAACAAAAATCCTAGACATATCTAAATAAGTATAGAGTGGAGCACCACATACGGTATTGCTTTTCTTCCAATAATCCCCTCACCCCCACCCAGAATAATATTCTTACTTCTAACCTATTGCAACCACATTAAGGACATAAACAATTAGCAACGCTACTTGAACATCATACAGCAAAGCTGTTATAAAAAATATCGTACCTAAACTCGTGACAAGAGAGTTGGTTTATTCCAGCCGTCTTGTTTCCATACACTTGTCAGACAGGCACCAGCATCAGAGAAGTCTATTGATATGTGTGGTTTTGTGTATTAATGGCAATTGTATACTTGTGTAAATTAATATATCCAATTAAGTCTGTCAGTCGGTTACCCCTTTAGGTTCGTTTTTTTTTTTGGACATAATTGTTCCCCACTCATATTTTTTTTTCTAACTCGGAGTATTCATTCATCTTTGACACCACACTTCTGAATCTCTTTGCCCACGCCTTAACACCCAACGACAACTTCGTGAGGTTTCAATCCCCTAAGTGTCCTGTCTGGCGTTTTTTTTCAGGAGTTTCAGTAGATTTTTTTTTGTGTGACTTGAAACTCTTCATATCACCAATGTGAATATATCTATGTAATTGTATTTAGTCGGTTTGTTAATTTGCGCCAATTTATCTGAATTTTGTATATATAAGTAATCCAATTGAATATAATCTTCTTTTAGTTCCCCTCCCCCTCTAGTTAATAGTCACCCTCCTCACCTGACCAAATATTGATAGCCTCGTTTTACATTTTTTATCATACATCCCTACTTAAAATTTAATATTGTTGTATGTTTATAGTAAATGAATCTTGGCTGTTGATAGTTCTGGTGCTAGGCTGGACTAGACATGTTTAATATCCTTGATTTAATACAGAACCTGCCCCCTTCTTTTCCCCCACGCCCCCCACTGAAACAGAAGTTAGTGACACATCACCGCACCTCCTTGTTTTATTAAAAATATCACAAGCTGATGTGAGATAATTGCCTGCAGGTTGATTCAGGAATTTCATTATGTCACCACAACCTCTTTTCGTCATCTCCCCCCATCCTTGCCCCCTTTTTTACAGCCACGATCTGTCATTAGGCACCACCAAGATTGTTGTTTCGCTAGGATTTTTTTTTTTTTTGGTTATTTTATTTTTTTTCGACCCCTAGCTAGAGACTTTAGTTGAATAAACTTTGCATTACAGTAATTTTTTAATCTTAGTACAGCGCTAGCATTTACTCCAGCTCAACTAGTAGTTCTCCGCTACCTTTTTTTTTTTTTTTCTTTTTTTCTTTTTTTTTTTTTCCCCCCCATTTTCCTATCTATACCCACACCCACCAGTCACAGCTGTGTCAGGGGGGACAGTCACAGCTGTGTCAGGGGGGGACACTCACAGCTGTGTCAGGGGGGACAGTCACAGCTGTGTCAGGGGGGACAGTCACAGCTGTGTCAGGGGGGACAGTCACAGCTGTGTCAGGGGGGACACTCACAGCTGTGTCAGGGGGGACAGTCACAGCTGTGTCAGGGGGGGGACACTCACAGCTGTGTCAGGGGGGACAGTCACAGCTGTGTCAGGGGGACAGTCACAGCTGTGTCATGGGGGACAGTCACAGCGCTGTGTCAGGGGGGACAGTCACAGCTGTGTCAGGGGGGACAGTCACAGCTGTGTCAGGGGGACAGTCACAGCTGTGTCAGGGGGGACAGTCACAGCTGTGTCAGGGGGACAGTCACAGCTGTGTCAGGGGGACAGTGGGGGCAGCTGTGTAGGGGGACAGTCACAGCTGTGTCAGGGGGGGGACACTTACAGCTGTGTCATGGGGGACAGTCACAGCTGTGTCAGGGGGAGGAACCAACCGACAGGAGTCGACTCCTGCTACCGTCGACTGCCACAACAGTCGACACTCTCCCGTGTCGACTGTCGCCGTGGTCGACAACTACAGCCTGCTGCTGTAAAATGGCTAAATTCACGTAGAACACTGTAGAGATGAGTCTGTAATTAGCTCAGTATCCGGCTCTTAATGTCGCTCGAGGTTGATGGAGATAAAAATGTTAAAATTTCATGAAAATGTTTTGAGCAATGAGCAGACATTCAGCGCTCCACCACCGCTGGCTGGCTGGCGGGCGGCCGGCATCATCAATAGTCATCATGGCTGCCCTCTGATGTCATCAATAGTCATCATGGCTGCCCTCTGATGTCATCAACAGTCATTATGGCTGCCCTCTGATGTCATCAATAGTCATCATGGCTGCCCTCTGATGTCATCAATAGTCATCATGGCTGCCCTCTGATGTCATCAACAGTCATCATGGCTGCCCTCTGATGTCATCAATAGTCATCATGGCTGCCCTCTGATGTCATCAATAGTCATCATGGCTGCCCTCTGATGTCATCAACAGTCATCATGGCTGCCCTCTGATGTCATCAATAGTCATCATGGCTGCCCTCTGATGTCATCAACAGTCATCATGGCTGCCCTCTGATGTCATCAACAGTCATCATGGCTGCCCTCTGATGTCATCAATAGTCATCATGGCTGCCCTCTGATGTCATCAATAGTCATCATGGCTGCCCTCTGATGTCATCAACAGTCATCATGGCTGCCCTCTGATGTCATCAATAGTCATCATGGCTGCCCTCTGATGTCATCAACAGTCATCACGGCAGCCCTCTGATGTCATCAATAGTCATCATGGCTGCCCTCTGATGTCATCAATAGTCATCATGGCTGCCCTCTGTGTTGGACGCCCGTTAGGCGCCAGACACATAGGGTGACCTATACCCTCTTAAGCTAAACAACTTAATAAGTATCAACAACGTGTCAGCAAATTTTAATGCAACCTGCCCTACGCCACAGAGCTCAGACGGTCAGACACAGCCTGGGCATTGGAGCGCCCACACGCGCTCCCTTCACACACTAGCTAGCCCCTGGCCGGTGTACAAGAATATATATATTTATAATAAAACTAAGGAAAAGCAGCGGAAGTTTGGTACTCCAATTCCTGCCCACAACTAATCATTCTACAACAACATCGTCAGATGAAACACTGGTGACAGCATAGTGGGATTCACCCCTGTCCTCCAGCAGCACAGCAGCGCACAGCAGCTCAGCAGCACAGCAGCAGCTCACAGCAGCACAGCAGCAGCTCACAGCAACACAGCAGCGCACAGCAGCAACACAGCAGCGCACAGCAGCTCACAGCAGCACAGCAGCAGCTCACAGCAACACAGCAGCGCAGCAGCAACACAGCAGCGCACAGCAGCTCACAGCAGGACAGCAGCGCACAGCAACACAGCAGCGCAGCAGCAGCACAGCGCACAGCAACACAGCAGGGCACAGCAACACAGCAGGGCACAGCAGCCAGCATCACAACAGTTCAGCGTGGCTGACTCACCCAGCGCCCGCCCGTGTCTGTTCATCCAGCGCGCGCCCCTGACTCACTCACCCAGCGCGCGCCCGTCCTTGACTCACCGCGCGCCACCAGCTGACTCGCCGTGACTCACCGTGACTCAACGAGCCTTGGTGCCTGCCTGACGTTACCTTACCACCTCTCGCTGTCTGGCCTGACGACTTCTGCCGCCTGACGACGCCGACGACGCCGGACCTGTGACGACCAGAACATCTCTGCCCCTGTTGAACGAATTGCAGCCCCAGCAGCCTTCAGCTCTAGTTAAGTACCCTTTGTTATTTGTGTAGTAGAGTAAACTGTAGACTTTCGTGGGCACAATGTAAACTTACTTTATGGATAACCGATACTCGCTCAGACCTCGCTCGCGCACTTACCCCTACAGTCTACGGTCTCGTTCACTATCGGAGAGTAACTTACTCTTAACTAGTGAGCTCCCTACGCTGGCTCACTTATCCTTAGCCAGTGAACTCCCAACCTCAGCTCTCAGTAGCTTATCCTCATTAACCTCTACAACCAGCAGCGACTCAGTAATCATGACTCAAGCCCTGAATACTGCGGGTTCTAACTCGAACACCGTTACAGTTCTTACACAGTCTGTTGACATTCGCCCATTTAGTGGAAAGGATCCAACCCTCTTGGAGACATGGTTCGCTAGTGTAGAGGCTAGAGCGAAGAGCAAGGGTACTGCTGTCACAGACGCAGACTATATCAGTATGGCGACGTCCACACTTGACTATAAATCTGGAGATGCGTATCTCGTAGCAGGAACACCTGACTTAAAGAAAATTGTAAACTGGGATGAATTTAAGAAATTCTTTGTAGGAGATATATATCGGTAGTTGATCGTGATCCCTTTGGCATTGCTCGCCAATTAGCTACTGCAGTAATGCGTCCTGATGAAACACGCAACGCTTTTGCCACGCGTCTAGCTACGCTACAGGACTCACTGGAGAAAGCCTTGATGGGTTCTAGATGGGATGCTAGTGGAAGCCTCACAATACAGAATGTAGGTAAACTATTGGCGTTCGGTGCCATGCAGAGTCATGCCCCCGAGGCCATACTGAAAGACATCGAGGATAGGAATTTTGGTCCTACCCACACACTTTGGGACTTAATGGACGTCATGGTAGAGTCCACAGACAGGCTAAAGTCCCGGGATTCTGCTCAGCTTTCTGCCGTTTTTCGTGCAAACAGTTCCCATACCACAGTGAACGTTGTCACGCGTTCTACCCCTAGACATGTTCAGACTCGTGCTAGGTCTCCTCCGCCTTCGTATGGCCCCAGGTCATACTCTAGGACAGGTTCCCCTCAATACCCTCAGCGACCTCGAACGCCAGAATGTTTTAACTGTGGCAAACCAGGACACCGTAAAGCAGAGTGTACATCAACTAACACTCGTTACCAACAGCATGCTAGACATAACTACACAGGCCGACCACGTGATCACACCCGTTCTTATTGCACATATCACCGCCGACCTGGACAGGACACTGCTGACTGTAGAGCCCGTCGCGGTACTAACCAGACTAACCGTTCTAGTCCTACTCCTCCTTCCCGTAAGCAACCGCAGGCTGCAACATCTAACCAGCGCCGACCGAGCTCTACACGTAGCCCTGCAACCCGACCGACTGCCCATGTTAGGTTCGCAACCACTGACAGTCACGACACAGATGGACACCGTGACTCGCGCGTGACAAACGGCGCCACGACCGACAGGGATAATGCAGACATGACCTACGAACACACAGATCAGCCCTATGACTCTCAGTCGGGGGAAGATATAGCGGCCTGGGTAAACGGTATGACGTAGGGAAGCGAGACGACCTCCCTGTATACTCAGTGCCTACCTGTAAGAACATAAGAACATAAGAACAAAGGCAACTGCAGAAGGCCTATTGACCCATACGAGGCAGCTCCTATTTATAACCACCCAATCCCACTCATATACATGTCCAACCCATGCTTGAAACAATCGAGGGACCCCACCTCCACAATGTTATGCGGCAATTGGTTCCACAAATCAACAACCCTGTTACTGAACCAGTATTTACCCAAGTCTTTCCTAAATCTAAACTTATCCAATTTATACCCATTGTTTCGCGTTCTGTCCTGTGTTGATACTTTTAATACCCTATTAATATCCCCTTTGTTATGTCCATTCATCCACTTGTAAACCTCTATCATGTCACCCCTAACTCTTCGCCTTTCCAGTGAATGCAATTTTAGCTTTGTTAATCTTTCTTCATATGAAAGATTTCTAATTTGGGGAATTAACTTAGTCATCCTACGCTGGACACGTTCAAGTGAATTTATATCCATTCTATAATATGGCGACCAAAACTGAACTGCATAATCTAAATGGGGCCTAACGAGAGCAAGATATAGCTTGAGAACCACACCAGGTGTCTTGTTACTAACGCTGCGATTAATAAATCCGAGTGTCCGATTTGCCTTATTACGAACATTCATGCATTGATCGTTTTGTTTTAAATTCTTACTAATTATAACTCCCAGATCCCTTTCGCAATCCGACTTCGCAATCTCAACACCATCTAGCTCGTATCTTGTAACTCTGTCATCATTACCTAGACTCAGAACTTTACATTTATCAGCATTAAACTGCATCTGCCAGTCCTTTGACCATTTCAAAACCCTATCTAGATCAACTTAAAGGTACCGTAACAGGTACGGTACCTTAGCAGAGGAGGATAACATGGACGAACTACACACTGACGGTACTCATGTACATGTACTCCAGACACCACATCGACCGTGTCAGTCTCGTAATTACATGTTTAACAGGTTGCCTATCAAGGACACAGAAGGTCCTCTGATTTCAGCCACTCTGAAGGGTCGACATGTTAAGATTTTCCTAGACACAGGAGCTAGAGTCAACATCATTAAACAAGATGCCCTTCATGGCCTACGCGACCGACTCGATATACGACAGTCGTCTGTTTCCAACCTTGGTGGACTTACTGGAGGAATGACTCCAACGTTAGGTGAAGCAGACATAGAGTTAATAGTTAATGACAGATCACTCACCGTGCCATGTGTGATAGCCGGTGCAGTACGATTCCCTGGAGATATTTTACTAGGATTAAACACCATGAGAGACTACCGAGTTACTATCGACGCTTACCGTTGGGAAGCAACAATTGGTGATACAGTGGTACCTCTTTGCAGTGTGTACACCATGGGACATGAGTTCACCAATCATTGGGACTATGTCAGGTACATACAAACCAGGGAAGACCAGGGTACACTTAACCAGTCACGCCCAAACAAACCCGTCACTCAGCCACTTACTGACACCAGACCACCAGTCACGCCAAACAAACCTGTCACTCAGTCACTTACTGACACCAGACCAACGCGCGTTTCCACAGTCTCGCAGGTCGGTGAGGTCAATGAATCTTTGCAAGGGGCCCCAGCGATTGTTCATTACCTTACTTGCCTGGAGTCTAACATCAGTCAGGTCAGAGGCATCTTACACCAAGACACAGTACTACATTCTCATGCACTAACAAAGGTTATTGTCAAAATACCTGGTGTATCTGACCTAGAACACGTAATAGCTGACAGTGACACATGTCAAATCAATGGTACCTACGTAGAACCGTCCTTACATCAGGTGCAGAATAACACTACTGCTGTTTATGTTGCCAACGTCACCAATGCCAACATTCACCTTGCATCAGGCACACACATTGTTGACTTTGCCCATTATTCGTTACCGGTGCGAGTAGTGGATGAGGTCTCTACTGACCAAATGGTACATGCACTCTCTCACACAACAAATCCAGATCAGATCGCGATCTCACCTGTGCATCTTAGTGCCACTGACTTCCCTGACGCCCAATCTCAGTTATTGGCCATCCTCAACAAGCATCGCAACGTTGTTGCACTGACAGGTGAACAACTTGGACTGACGCACCTCATTACTCACAAAATTCCACTGGAACCAGGTACTCGCCCAATTTTTGTACCCGCATACAGATTGCCTCATTCTCAACGAGCTGTTGCAGACCGACTCATTGACGAGATGTTACACGATGGCGTTATTGAAGAAAGTACTTCACCGTGGAATGCTCCGTTAATCTTGGTACCCAAGAAGGATGGCTCTTGGCGTCCCGTCGTTGATTTCAGGAAACTTAATCAAGTTACGATTCCCGATCGATTTCCACTTCCTGTGCTTACTGACTTATTGCAGAACATAGGTCAGAATAAGGTTTTTTCCACACTTGATTTATTGCAAGGATTTTGGCAGATACCGCTCGACCCAGAAAGTCGAGAACTGACGGCGTTTTCCGTCCCTAATGGTCATTACCAGTACACTCGCATGCCTTTTGGCTTACGCAGCAGCCCTATTACCTTCTCAAGGCTTATGACAGACCTGTTTCGACGAATGATAGGAAATACCCTCATGGTCTACCTCGATGACCTCATTATCATGTCCAAGGATGTACCGTCACATCTCCAAAGTTTGGACCGAGTCCTTCAGAAACTAGCTGAAGCCAATCTGAAAATCAAACTCAGCAAATGCGCCTTCATGAGAGAAAAAATACAGTTTCTCGGCCATAGCGTCACCTCACAAGGCATCACCACTCTAGATTCAAAGATAGAAGCTGTCAAGAACTTTCCAGTCCCTCATAATGCTGAAGCTGTACAAAAGTTCGTAGGCCTAGCTGGATTCTACCGCCATTTCATTGCCGGTTATTCAGTGATTGCATCTCCTCTCACTCACCTCCTTAAGAAGGACGTTCCGTTCGTTTGGACAACTGATCAAGAGAAAGCATTTCAAACGCTCAAAGAAGCCCTGATATCTTCTCCCGTTCTCAAGTTCCCAGACTTCACCAAACCGTTCATTTTAGTTACTGACGCCAGTAACATTGGGTTAGGTGCCGTACTCGCTCAAACTAGCGACAGAAAGAACATGCCATTGCATATGCGAGCCGAGTCCTCTCCAAAGCTGAAAAGAATTATTCGACAACCGAGCGTGAAGCGTTGGCTGTCGTGTGGGCACTCAAACATTTCAGAGATATCATCTATAACTACCCTGTCCATGTACTGACGGACCACCAAGCTATCATTCCCTTGTTCAGAGACAAGAACCCCATAGGCAAGTTTGCCCGTTGGTCGCTCACCATACAAGAGTTCCTACCCACGTTTGGATACTTACCTGGCAAACACAATGTAGTTGCCGATGCTCTCTCTCGTTACGTCGCTCCTGTTCACGTTGAATACCCTTCATTAGACTTGCGAGATGTAGAACTCGCACAACGTCAAGACCCAATGTGGGCACCGATCATAAGCTTTCTCGTGGACCCGCACACGACTCTTACGGTCAAGCCACCCGTACCACTCAAGGAACTAGTACTCTTAGATCATGTGCTCCATCGCAAGGTTATGCTTGGATCTCCTGCCAGACTGGTACATCAACTTGTTATTCCTGCGTCGATAGTTCCTACCGTGTTAAAACTTGTTCACGACGCCCCACACAGTGCGCATCCTGGCAAGGACCGCACCATCAAGCAAGCTCGTCTTACGTACTACTGGCCCAAAATGGCCAAACAGATTGAACGTCACGTGGATCAATGTCTAACCTGCCTAGCTCACAGAGGCCATGTTGCTGGCCCGAACCCGATTCAGTCTTACCCTACGACTAATGCACCTTGGGATCGTGTTTCTATGGATTTGTTAACAAATTTGCTGAAACTTCCAGAGGAAATAAACATCTCCTAGTTATGGTAGATAACTTCTCTAGATACTGTGAACTGGTTCCAATTCCAAACAAGACTGCAGAAACTATAGCTAGTGCCTTTCATGATCATATAATTTGCAGGTATGGTCCACCTAGGGTTATACTCTCTGACAACGGCCCGGAATTCAACAATTCTGTTCTGGAACAACTGGCTACATTGTACAACATCAAAAAGTGTAATATAATGCCTTATCAGCCGGCTAGCAATGGCCTTGCTGAAAGAACTAACAAGAAGGTCCTTGACGCACTCAGAGTGACAGTCAATCGAGACAGTCACAAATGGGATGAACTTATGCCAATCGTCCAATGTTCGATAAACTCCTCTGTCAACTCCTCCATAGGAGACACACCTCACTTTGTGCTATTTGGGACAGACATGAGATTTCCTAATGCCATCATCTCCTCGCCGCCCGCGCCACTCTACAACTATGACGACTATGTTAAGGTCAAACGGAGAGACACTCAACTGGTGTTCCAGAGGGTCAAGGAACATCTCTCTAAAGCTACTGATGATTTCACGCGGTTACAAAACGCTCATGCTAAACCTACGAGGATAGGACCTGGATCTTTAGTAATGATCCTCAACCAGCGACGAGATGGTCCCATGTACAAACTGACTGAGAAGTTTCTTGGTCCTTACAGAGTTCTTGAGCATATCACAGGTAATAAGTACAAGCTGGAAAACCTAGCCACTGGAGAACAAGTACATGAGCATCTCAACCACATGAAATTAGCCGTCTGACTGTCGACGATGACACCCAGACTCCTGTCCCTGACACTCCTGTCCCTGACAACGTACTGCCTGACCCTACCACTGTGCAACCACTTCGGTCTCAGACACGCCAGNGGTGTGGACAGTCAGAGCTGTGTCAGGGGTACAGTCAGAGCTGTGTCAGGGGGACAGTCACAGCTGTGTCAGGGGGGGACAGTCACAGCTGTGTCTGGGGGGACAGTCACAGCTGTGTCAGGGGGACAGTCACAGCTGTGTCAGGGGGGGGGACAGTCAGAGCTGTGTCGGGGGGGACAGTCACAGCTGTGTCAGGGGGGACAGTCACAGCTTTGTCAGGGGGGACAGTCACAGCTGTGTCAGGGGGACAGTCACAGCTGTGTCAGGGGGGGGGGCAGTCACAACTGTGTCAGGGGGACAGTCACAGCTGTGTCAGTGGAACAGTCACAGCTGTGTCAGTGGAACAGTCACAGCTGTGTCAGGGGGAAACAGTCACAGCTGTGTCAGTGGAACAGTCACAACAGTGTCAGTGGAACAGTCTCAGCTGTGTCAGGGGGGACAGTCACAACTGTGTCAGGGGGACAGTCACAGCTGTGTCAGTGGAACAGTCACAGCTGTGCCAGGGGGGGACAGTCACAGCTGTGTCAGGGGGGACAGTCACAGCTGTGTCAGGGGGGACAGTCACAGCTGTGTCAGGGGGGACAGTCACAGCTCTGTCAGGGGGGACAGTCACAACTGTGTCAGGGGGGACAGTCACAGCTGTGTCAGGGGGGACAGTCACAGCTCTGTCAGGGGGGACAGTCACAACTGTGTCAGGGGGGGACAGTCACAGCTGTGTCAGGGGGGACAGTCACAGCTGTGTCAGGGGGGACAGTCACAGCTGTGCCAGGGGGGGACAGTCACAGCTGTGTCAGGGGGGACAGTCACAGCTCTGTCAGGGGGGACAGTCACAACTGTGTCAGGGGGGGACAGTCACAGCTGTGTCAGGGGGGACAGTCACAGCTGTGTCAGGGGGGGAAAGTCACAGCTGTGTCAGGGGGGACAGTCACAGCTGTGTCAGGGGGGACAGTCACAGCTGTGTTATGGGGGCAGTCACAGCTGTGTCAGGGGGGACAGTCACAGCTGTGTCAGGGGGGACAATCACAGCTGTGTTATGGGGGCAGTCACAGCTGTGTCAGTGGGGACAATCACAGCTGTGTCAGGGAGGGACAGTCACAGCTGTGTCAGGGGGGGACAGTCACAGCTGTGTCAGGGGGGACAGTCACAACTGTGTCAGGGGGGGACAGTCACAGCAGTGTCAGAGGGACAGTCACAGCTGTGTCAGGGGGGACAGTCACAGCTGTGTCAGTGGGGACAGTCACAGCTGTGTCAGTGGGGACAGTCAGAGCTGTGTCAGTGGGGACAGTCACAGCTGTGTCAAGGGGGACAGTCACAGCTGTGTCAGGGGGGGACAGTCACAGCTGTGTCAGTGGGGACAGTCACAGCTATGTCAGGGAGACAGTCACAGCTGTGTCAGGGGGACAGTCACAGCTGTGTCAGGGGGACAGTCACAGCTGTGTCAGGGGGGACAGTCACAGCTGTGTCAGATGGGACAGTCACAGCTGTGTCAGAGGGGACAGTCACAGCTGTGTCAGGGGGGACAGTCACAGCTGTGTCAGGGGGGACAGTCACAGCTGTGTCAGGGGGGGACAGTCACAGCTGTGTCAGGAAGGACATTCACAGCTGTGTCAGGGGGGACAGTCACAGCTGTGTTATAGGGGCAGTCACAGCTGTGTCAGGGGGGACAGTCACAGCTGTGTCAGGGGGGACAGTCACAGCTGTGTCAGGGGGGACAGTCACAGCTGTGTCAGGCGGACAGTCACAGCTGTGTCAGGGGGGACAGTCACAGCTGTGTCAGGATGGACAGTCACAGCTGTGTCAGGGGGGACAGTCACAGCTGTGTCAGGGGGGACAGTCACAGCTGTGTTATGGGGGCAGTCACAGCTCTGTCAGGGGGGACAGTCACAGCTGTGTCAGGGGGGACAGTCACAGCTGTGTCAGGGGGACAGTCACAGCTGTGTCTGGGGGGACAGTCACAGCTGTGTCAGGGGGGACAGTCACAGCTGTGTCAGGGGGGACAGTCACAGCTGTGTTATGGGGGCAGTCACAGCTGTGTCAGGGGGGGACAGTCAGAGCTGTGTCAGGATGGACAGTCACAGCTGTGTCAGGGGGGACAGTCACAGCTGTGTCAGGGGGGACAGTCACAGCTGTGTCACGGGGGACAGTCACAACTGTGTCGGGGGGACAGTCACAACTGTGTCAGGGGGGACAGTCACAGCTGTGTTATGGGGGCAGTCACAGCTGTGTCGGGGGGGACAGTCACAGCTGTGTCAGTGGGAACAGTCACAGCTGTGTCAGTGGGGACAGTCACAGCTGTGTCAGTGGGGACAGTCACAACTGTGTCAGGGGGGACAGTCACAGCTGTGTCATGGGGGACAGTCACAGCTGTGTTATGGGGGCAGTCACAGCTGTGTCAGGGGGGACAGTCACAGCTGTGTCAGGGGGGACAGTCACAGCTGTGTCAGGGGGGACAGTTACAGCTGTGTCAGGGGGACAGTCACAGCTGTGACGGGGGGGGGGACAGTCACAGCTGTGTCAGGGGGACAGTCACAGCTGTGTCAGGGGGACAGTCACAGCTGTGTCAGGGGGGACAGTCACAGCTGTGTCAGATGGACAGTCACAGCTGTGTCAGGGGGGACAATCACAGCTGTGTCAGGGAGGAACAGTCACAGCTGTGTCTGGGGGGACAGTCACAGCTGTGTCAGGGGGGACAGTCAAAGCTGTGTCAGGGAGGGACAGTCACAGCTGTGTCAGGGGGGGACAGTCACAGCTGTGTCAGGGGGGATATTCACAGCTGTGTCAGGGCGGGACAGTCACACCTTTGTCAGGGGGGGACAGTCACAGCTGTGTCAGGGGGGACAGTCAAAGCTGTGTCAGGGAGGGACAGTCACAGCTGTGTCAGGGGGGACAGTCAAAGCTGTGTCAGGGAGGAACAGTCACAGCTGTGTCAGGGGGGAGAGTCACAGCTGTGTCAGGGGGACAGTCAAAGCTGTGTCAGGGAGGGACAGTCACAGCTGTGTCAGGGGGGACAGTCACAGATGTGTCAAGGGGGGACAGTCACAACTGTGTCAGTGGGGACATTCGCAGCTGTGTCAGGGGTGGGCAGTCACAGCTGTGTCAGGGGGGGACAGTCAGAGCTGTGTCAAGGGGTACAGTCAGAGCTGTGTCAGGGGGACAGTCACAGCTGTGTCAGGGGGGGGACAGTCACAGCTGTGTCTGGGGGGACAGTCACAGCTGTGTCAGGGGGGACAGTCACAGCTGTGTCAAGGGGGGGGGACAGTCAGAGCTGTGTCGGGGGGGGACAGTCACAGCTGTGTCAGGGGGGACAGTCACAGCTTTGTCAGGGGGGACAGTCACAGCTGTGTCAGGGGGGACAGTCACAGCTGTGTCAGGGGGACAGTCACAGCTGTGTCAGGGGGGACAGTCACAGCTGTGTCAGGGGGGACAGTCATAGCTGTGTCAGGAGGGGATACTCACAGCTGTGTTAGTGGGGGACACTGACAGCTGTGTCAGGGGGACAGTCACAGCTGTGTCAGGGGGGACAGTCACAGCTGTGTCAGGGGGGACAGTCACAGCTGTGTCAGGGGGGGACCCTCACAGCTGTGTCAGGGGGGACAGTCACAGCTGTGTCAGGGGGGACAGTCAAAGCTGTGTCAGGGGAGGACACTCACAGCTGTGTCAGGGGGGACAGTCACAGCTGTGTCAGGGGGGGACACTCACAGCTGTGTCAGGGGGACAGTCACAGCTGTGTCAGGGGGGACAGTCACAGCTGTGTCATGGGGGACAGTCACAGCTGTGTCAGGGGGGACAGTCACAGCTGTGTCAGGGGGGACAGTCACAGCTGTGTCAGGGGGACAGTCACAGCTGTGTCAGGGGGGACACTCACAGCTGTGTCAGGGGGACAGTCACAGCTGTGTCAGGGGGACAGTCACAGCTGTGTTAGGGGGACAGTCACAGCTGTGTCAGGGGGGGACACTCACAGCTGTGTCATGGGGGACAGTCACAGCTGTGTCAGGGGGAGGAACCAACCGACAGGAGTCGACTCCTGCTACCGTCGACTGCCACAACAGTCGACACTCTCCCGTGTCGACCGCCGTGGTCGACAACCTACAGCCTGCTGCTGTAAAATGGCTAAATTCACGTAGAACACTGTAGAGATGAGTCTGTAATTAGCTCAGTATCCGGCTCTTAATGTCGCTCGAGGTTGATGGAGATAAAATGTTAAAATTTCATGAAAATGTTTTGAGCAATGAGCAGACATTCAGCGCTCCCCCACCGCTGGCTGGCTGGCGGGCGGCCGGCATCATCAATAGTCATCATGGCTGCCCTCTGATGTCATCAATAGTCATCATGGCTGCCCTCTGATGTCATCAACAGTCATCATAGCTGCCCTCTAATGTCATCAATAGTCATCATGGCTGCCCTCTGATGTCATCAATAGTCATCATGGCTGCCCTCTGATGTCATCAACAGTCATCATGGCTGCCCTCTGATGTCATCAATAGTCATCATGGCTGCCCTCTGATGTCATCAACAGTCATCATGGCTGCCCTCTGATGTCATCAACAGTCATCATGGCTGCCCTCTGATGTCATCAATAGTCATCATGGCTGCCCTCTGATGTCATCAATAGTAATCATGGCTGCCCTCTGATGTCATCAACAGTCATCATAGCTGCCCTCTGATGTCATCAATAGTCATCATGGCTGCCCTCTGATGTCATCAACAGTCATCACGGCAGCCCTCTGATGTCATCAATAGTCATCATGGCTGCCCTCTGATGTCATCAATAGTCATCATGGCTGCCCTCTGTGTTGGACGCCCGTTAGGCGCCAGACACATAGGGTGACCTATACCCTCTTAAGCTAAACAACTTAATAAGTATCAACAACGTGTCAGCAAATTTTAATGCAACCTGCCCTACGCCACAGAGCTCAGACGGTCAGACACAGCCTGGGCATTGGAGCGCCCACACGCGCTCCCTTCACACACTAGCTAGCCCCTGGCCGGTGTACAAGAATATATATATTTATAATAAAACTAAGGAAAAGCAGCTGAAGTTTGGTACTCCAATTCCTGCCCACAACTAATCATTCTACAACAACATCGTCAGATGAAACACTGGTGACAGCATAGTGGGATTCACCCCTGTCCTCCAGCAGCACAGCAGCGCACAGCAAGCAACACAGCAGCTCACAGCAGCACAGCAGCAGCTCACAGCAACACAGCAGCGCACAGCAGCAACACAGCAGCGCACAGCAGCTCACAGCAGCACAGCAGCAGCTCACAGCAACACAGCAGCACAGCAGCAACACAGCAGCGCACAGCAGCTCACAGCAGGACAGCAGCGCACAGCAACACAGCAGCGCAGCAGCAGCACAGCGCACAGCAACACAGCAGGGCACAGCAACACAGCAGGGCACAGCAGCCAGCATCACAACAGTTCAGCGTGGCTGACTCACCCAGCGCCCGCCCGTGTCTGTTCATCCAGCGCGCGCCCCTGACTCACTCACCCAGCGCGCGCCCGTCCTTGACTCACCGCGCGCCACCAGCTGACTCGCCGTGACTCACCGTGACTCAACGAGCCTTGGTGCCTGCCTGACGTCACCTTACCACCTCTCGCTGTCTGGCCTGACGACTTCTGCCGCCTCCCGACGCCGACGACGCCACAGCACGACGCCGGACCTGTGACGACCAGATCATCTCTGCCCCTGTTGAACGGATTGCAGCCCCAGCAGCCTTCAGCTCTAGTTAAGTACCCTTTGTTATTTGTGTAGTAGAGTAAACTGTAGACTTTCGTGGGCACAATGTAAACTTACTTTATGGATAACCGATACTCGCTCAGACCTCGCTCGCGCACTTACCCCTACAGTCTACGGTCTCGTTCACTATCAGAGAGTAACTTACTCTTAACTAGTGAGCTCCCTACGCTCGCTCACTTATCCTTAGCCAGTGAACTCCCAACCTCAGCTCTCAGTAGCTTATCCTCATTAACCTCTACAACCAGCAGCGACTCAGTAATCATGACTCAAGCCCTGAATACTGCGGGTTCTAACTCGAACACCGTTACAGTTCTTACACAGTCTGTTGACATTCGCCCGTTTAGTGGAAAGGATCCAACCCTCTTGGAGACATGGTTCGCTAGTGTAGAGGCTAGAGCGAAGAGCAAGGGTACTGCTGTCACAGACGCAGACTATATCAGTATGGCGACGTCCACACTTGACTATAAATCTGGAGATGCGTATCTCGTAGCAGGAACACCTGACTTAAAGAAAATTGTAAACTGGGATGAATTTAAGAAATTCTTTCGTAGGAGATATATATCGGTAGTTGATCGTGATCCCTTTGGCATTGCTCGCCAATTAGCTACTGCAGTAATGCGTCCTGATGAAACACGCAATGCTTTTGCCACGCGTCTAGCTACGCTACAGGACTCACTGGAGAAAGCCTTGATGGGTTCTAGATGGGATGCTAGTGGAAGCCTCACTATACAGAATGTGGGTAAACTATTGGCGTTCGGTGCCATGCAGAGTCATGCCCCCGAGGCCATACTGAAAGACATCGAGGATAGGAATTTTGGTCCTACCCACACGCTTTGGGACTTAATGGACGTCATGGTAGAGTCCACAGACAGGCTAAAGTCCCGGGATTCTGCTCAGCTTTCTGCCGTTTTTCGTGCAAACAGTTCCCATACCACAGTGAACGTTGTCACGCGTTCTACCCCTAGACATGTTCAGACTCGTGCTAGGTCTCCTCCGCCTTCGTATGGCCCCAGGTCATACTCCAGGACAGGTTCCCCTCAATACCCTCAGCGACCTCGAACGCCAGAATGTTTTAACTGTGGCAAACCAGGACACCGTAAAGCAGAGTGTACATCAACTAACACTCGTTACCAACAGCATGCTAGACATAACTACACAGGCCGATCACGTGATCACACCCGTTCTTATTGCACATATCACCGCCGACCTGGACATGACACTGCTGACTGTAGAGCCCGTCGCGGTACTAACCAGGCTAACCGTTCTAGTCCTACTCCTCCTTCCCGTAAGCAACCGCAGGCTGCAACAACTAACCAGCGCCGACCGAGCCCTACACGTAGCCCTGCAACCCGACCGACTGCCCATGTTAGGTTCGCAACCACTGACAGTCACGACACAGATGGACACCGTGACTCGCGCGTGACAAACGGCGCCACGACCGACAGGGATAATGCAGACATGACCTACGAACACACAGATCAGCCCTATGACTCTCAGTCGGGGGAAGGTATAGCAGCCTGGGTAAACGGTATGACGTAGGGAAGCGAGACGACCTCCCTGTATACTCAGTGCCTACCTGTAACAGGTACGGTACCTTAGCAGAGGAGGATAACATGGACGAACTACACACTGACGGTACTCATGTACATGTACTCCAGACACCACATCGACCGTGTCAGTCTCGTAATTACATGTTTAACAGGTTGCCTATCAAGGACACAGAAGGTCCTCTGATTTCAGCCACTCTGAAGGGTCGACATGTTAAGATTTTCCTAGACACAGGAGCTCGAGTCAACATCATTAAACAAGATGCCCTTCATGGCCTACGCGACCGACTCGATATACGACAGTCGTCTGTTTCCAACCTTGGTGGACTTACTGGAGGAATGACTCCAACGTTAGGTGAAGCAGACATAGAGTTAATAGTTAATGACAGATCACTCACCGTGCCATGTGTGATAGCCGGTGCAGTACGATTCCCTGGAGATATTTTACTAGGATTAAACACCATGAGAGACTACCGAGTTACTATCGACGCTTACCGTTGGGAAGCAACAATTGGTGATACAGTGGTACCTCTTTGCAGTGTGTACACCATGGGACATGAGTTCACCAACCATTGGGACTATGTCAGGTACATACAAACCAGGGAAGACCAGGGTACACTTAACCAGTCACGCCCAAACAAACCCGTCACTCAGCCACTTACTGACACCAGACCACCAGTCACGCCAAACAAACCTGTCACTCAGTCACTTACTGACACCAGACCAACGCACGTTTCCACAGTCTCGCAGGTCGGTGAGGTCAATGAATCTTTGCAAGGGGCCCCAGCGATTGTTCATTACCTTACTTGCCTGGAGTCTAACATCAGTCAGGTCAGAGGCATCTTACACCAAGACACAGTACTACATTCTCATGCACTAACAAAGGTTATTGTCAAAATACCTGGTGTATCTGACCTAGAACACGTAATAGCTGACAGTGACACATGTCAAATCAATGGTACCTACGTAGAACCGTCCTTACATCAGGTGCAGAATAACACTACTGCTGTTTATGTTGCCAACGTCACCAATGCCAACATTCACCTTGCATCAGGCACACACATTGTTGACTTTGCCCATTATTCGTTACCGGTGCGAGTAGTGGATGAGGTCTCTACTGACCAAATGGTACATGCACTCTCTCACACAACAAATCCAGATCAGATCGCGATCTCACCTGTGCATCTTAGTGCCACTGACTTCCCTGACGCCCAATCTCAGTTATTGGCCATCCTCAACAAGCATCGCAACGTTGTTGCACTGACAGGTGAACAACTTGGACTGACGCACCTCATTACTCACAAAATTCCACTGGAACCAGGTACTCGCCCAATTTTTGTACCCGCATACAGATTGCCTCATTCTCAACGAGCTGTTGCAGACCGACTCATTGACGAGATGTTACACGATGGCGTTATTGAAGAAAGTACTTCACCGTGGAATGCTCCGTTAATCTTGGTACCCAAGAAGGATGGCTCTTGGCGTCCCGTCGTTGATTTCAGGAAACTTAATCAAGTTACGATTCCCGATCGATTTCCACTTCCTGTGCTTACTGACTTATTGCAGAACATAGGTCAGAATAAGGTTTTTTCCACACTTGATTTATTGCAAGGATTTTGGCAGATACCGCTCGACCCAGAAAGTCGAGAACTGACGGCGTTTTCCGTCCCTAATGGTCATTACCAGTACACTCGCATGCCTTTTGGCTTACGCAGCAGCCCTATTACCTTCTCAAGGCTTATGACAGACCTGTTTCGACGAATGATAGGAAATACCCTCATGGTCTACCTCGATGACCTCATTATCATGTCCAAGGATGTACCGTCACATCTCCAAAGTTTGGACCGAGTCCTTCAGAAACTAGCTGAAGCCAATCTGAAAATCAAACTCAGCAAATGCGCCTTCATGAGAGAAAAAATACAGTTTCTCGGCCATAGCGTCACCTCACAAGGCATCACCACTCTAGATTCAAAGATAGAAGCTGTCAAGAACTTTCCAGTCCCTCATAATGCTGAAGCTGTACAAAAGTTCGTAGGCCTAGCTGGATTCTACCGCCATTTCATTGCCGGTTATTCAGTGATTGCATCTCCTCTCACTCACCTCCTTAAGAAGGACGTTCCGTTCGTTTGGACAACGGATCAAGAGAAAGCATTTCAAACGCTCAAAGAAGCCCTGATATCTTCTCCCGTTCTCAAGTTCCCAGACTTCACCAAACCGTTCATTTTAGTTACTGACGCCAGTAACATTGGGTTAGGTGCCGTACTCGCTCAAACTAGCGACAGAAAGGAACATGCCATTGCATATGCGAGCCGAGTCCTCTCCAAAGCTGAAAAGAATTATTCGACAACCGAGCGTGAAGCGTTGGCTGTCGTGTGGGCACTCAAACATTTCAGAGATATCATCTATAACTACCCTGTCCATGTCCTGACGGACCACCAAGCTATCATTCCCTTGTTCAGAGACAAGAACCCCATAGGCAAGTTTGCCCGTTGGTCGCTCACCATACAAGAGTTCCTACCCACGTTTGGATACTTACCTGGCAAACACAATGTAGTTGCCGATGCTCTCTCTCGTTACGTCGCTCTGTTCACGTTGAATACCCTTCATTAGACTTGCGAGATGTAGAACTCGCACAACGTCAAGACCCAATGTGGGCACCGATCATAAGCTTTCTCGTGGACCCGCACACGACTCTTACGGTCAAGCCACCCGTACCACTCAAGGAACTAGTACTCTTAGATCATGTGCTCCATCGCAAAGTTATGCTTGGATCTCCTGCCAGACTGGTACATCAACTTGTTATTCCTGCGTCGATAGTTCCTACCGTGTTAAAACTTGTTCACGACGCCCCACACAGTGCGCATCCTGGCAAGGACCGCACCATCAAGCAAGCTCGTCTGTATTGGATGGTGTGTCGGGTTCGAAAATTGCTCCGAACCCGATTCAGTCTTACCCTACGACTAATGCACCTTGGGATCGTGTTTCTATGGATTTGTTAACAAATTTTGCTGAAACTTCCAGAGGAAATAAACATCTCCTAGTTATGGTAGATAACTTCTCTAGATACTGTGAACTGGTTCCAATTCCAAACAAGACTGCAGAAACTATAGCTAGTGCCTTTCATGATCATATAATTTGCAGGTATGGTCCACCTAGGGTTATACTCTCTGACAACGGCCCGGAATTCAACAATTCTGTCCTGGAACAACTGGCTACATTGTACAACATCAAAAGTGTAATATAATGCCTTATCAGCCGGCTAGCAATGGCCTTGCTGAAAGAACTAACAGAAGGTCCTTGACGCACTCAGAGTGACAGTCAATCGAGACAGTCACAAATGGGATGAACTTATGCCAATCGTCCAATTTC
>WNGS01148959.1:0-22467 GCA_020271785.1 Procambarus virginalis | reverse complement strand
ATAAATACAAATTACATAGATATATTCAATTTTATATGATAGTAGGTTCAGTCACCTCGACTGAAACTCTCCAAGACTTAGGGACACTTATGGGCATGAACATCTCACGAATGTCTACGGTACAGCCAGTGTCCACCACAACGGGTACAGCCAGTGTCCACCACAACGGGTACAGTCAGTGTCCACCACAACGGTACAGTCAGTGACCACCACAACGGTACAGCCAGTGTCCACCACAACGGGTACAGCCAGTCACCACAAAACGGGTACAGTCATGACCACCACAACGTACAGTAAGTGACCACCACAACGGGTACAGCCAGTGTCCACCACAACGGTACAGCCAGTGCCCCCACAACGGGTACAGCCATTGTCCCCACAACGGTACAGCCATGACCACCACACCGGTTACAGTAGTGACCACCACAACGGGCACAGCCAGTGCCACCACACGGTACAGCCAGTGTCCCCCCACAACGGGTTCAGTCAGGTCCACCACAAAGGGTACAGCCAGTGACCACCACAACGGCAGCCAGTGTCCCCCACAACGGGTTCAGTCAGTGTCCACCACAACGGTACGCCAGTGACCACACAACGGTACAGCCAGTGACCACCACAACGGGTACAGTCAGTGACCACCACAACGGTACAGCCAGTGTCCACCACAACGGTACAGTCAGTGTCCACCACAACGGTACAGTCAGTGTCCACCACACGGTACAGTCAGTGTCCACCACAACGGGTACAGTCAGTGTCCACCACAACGGTACAGTGTCCACCACAACGGTACAGTCAGTGTCCACCACAACGGGTACAGTCAGTGACCACCACAACGGGTACAGTCAGTGTCCACCACAAACGGTACAGTCAGTGTCCACCACAACGGGTACACCCAGTGACCACCAGAACGGGTACAGTCAGTGTCCCCCACGGGTACAGCCGTGTCTACCACAACGGGTACAGTCAGTGACCACCACAACGGTACAGTCAGTGTCCACCACACAAGTGCAGCCAGTGACCACCACAACGGTACAGTCAGTGACCACCACAACGGTACAGGCAGTGTCCACCACAACGGTACAGTCAGTGTCCACCACAACGATACAGCCAGTGACCACCACACAGGTACAGCCAGTGTCCACCACACGGTACAGCTAGTGACCACCACAACGGCTAATGCCACCACAACGGTACAGCCAGTGACCACCACAACGGTACAGCTATGACCACCACAACGGGTACAGCCGTGACCACCACAACGGTACAGCCGGTGACCACCACAACGGTACAGCTAGTGACCACCACAACGGTACAGCCAGTGACCACCACAACGGTACAGCCAGTGACCACCACAACGGTACAGCCAGTGTCCACCACAACGGTACAGCCATGACCACCACAACGGTACAGCCAGTGACCACCACAACAGGTACAGCCAGTGTCCACCACAACGGTACAGCTAGTGACCACCACACGGTACAGCTAGTGACCACCACAACGGTACAGCCAGTGTCCACCAAACGGGTACAGCTAGTGACCACACAACGGTACAGCCAGTGTCCCCACAACGGTACAGTCAGTGTCCACCACAACGGTACGCCAGCGACCACCACACGGTACAGCTAGTGACCACCACAACGGTACAGCCAGTGACCACCACAACGGTACAGCTAGTGACCACCACAACGGTACAGCCAGCGACCACCACAACGGTACAGCTAGTGACCACCACAACGGTACAGCTAGTGACCACCACAACGGTACAGCCAGTGACCACCACAACGGTACAGCTAGTGACCACCACAACGGTACAGCAGTGTCCACCACAACGGTACAGCCAGTGTCCACCACAACGGTACAGTCAGTGACCACCACAACGGTACAGTCAGTAACCACCACAACGGGTACAGCCAGTGACCACACAACGGGTACAGTCTGACCACACACAACGTACAGTCAGTGACCACCACAACGGTACAGCCAGTGACCACTACAACGGGTACAGCCAGTGTCCACCACAACGGTACAGTCAGTGTCCACCACAACGGTACAGCCAGTGACCACAACACGGTACAGTCAGTGTCCACCACAACGGATACAGTCAGAGACCACCACAACGGTACAGCCATGTCCACCATAACGGATACAGTCAGAGACCACCGCAACGGTACAGCCAGTGTCCACCACAACGGGTACAGCCAGTGTCCACCACAACGGTACAGTCAGTGTCCACCACAACGGTACAGTCAGTGACCACCACAACGGTACAGCAGTGTCCACCACAACGGTACAGTCAGTGTCCACCACAACGGTACAGTCAGTGACCACCACAACGGTACAGCCAGTGTCCACCACAACGGTACAGTCAGTGTCCACACAACGGTACAGTCAGTGACCACCACACGGTACAGCCAGTGTCCACCACAACGGTACAGTCAGTGTCCACCACAACGGTACAGTCAGTGACCACCACAACGGGTACAGCCAGTGACCACCACAACGGGTACAGTCAGTGACCACCACAACGGGTACAGTCAGTGACCACCACAACGGGTACAGTCAGTGTCCCCCACAACGGTGCAGTCAGTGTCCAACCAACGGGTACAGCCAGTGTCCACCACAACGGGTACAGTCAGTGACCCACCACAACGGGTACAGTCAGTGTCCACCACACGGTACAGTCAGTGACCACCACAACGGTACAGTCAGTGTCCACCACAACGGGTACAGTCAGTGTCCACCACAACGGTTCAGTCAGGTCCACTACAACGGGTACAGTCAGTGACCACCACAACGGGTACAGTCAGTGACCCCCACAACGGACAGCCAGTCCACCACAACGGTACAGCCAGTGACCACCACAACGGTAGAGTCAGTGACCACCAAACGGGTACAGTCAGTGTTCACCACAACGGTACAGTCAGTGACCACCACAACGGTACAGCCAGTGACCACCACAACGGTACAGTCAGTGACCACACAACGGTACAGCCAGTGACCACCACACGGTACAGTCAGTGACCACCACAACGGTACAGCCAGTGACCACCACAACGGTACAGTCAGTGTCCACCACAACGGTACAGTCAGTGACCACCACAACGGTACAGTCAGTGACCACCACACGGGTACAGTCCTGTCCACCACAACGGTACAGCCAGTGACCACCACAACGGTACAGCCAGTGACCACCACAACGGTACAGCCAGTGTCCACCAACGGGTACAGTCAGTGTCCCCCACAACGGGTACACTCAGTGACCACCACAACGGGTACAGTCAGTGACCACCACAACGGGTACAGTCAGTGTCCACCACACGGTACAGTCAGTGACCACCCAACGGGTACAGTCAGTGACCACCACAACGATACAGTCAGAGACCACCACAACGGTACAGCCAGTGTCCACCATAACGGGTACAGTCAGTGTCCACCACAACGGTACAGCCAGTGTCCACCACAACGGATACAGTCAAGACCACCACAACGTACAGCCAGTGTCCACCCAACCGGTACAGCCAGTGTCCACCATAACGGGTACAGCCAGTGCCACCACAACGGTACAGCCAGTGTCCACCACACCGGGTACAGCCGTGTCCACCACACCGGGTACAGCCAGTGTCCACCACAACGGATACAGTCAGAGACCACCACAACGGTACAGCCAGTGTCCACCACAACGGATACAGTCAGTGACCACCACAACGGTACAGCCAGTGTCCACCACAACGGTACAGCCAGTGTCCACCACACCGGTACAACGGCTCACGGACCGACATAGTTGAGACATTCATTGATGAAAATTGATTGAAATTGATTGAAAAATCATGAATTTTTTATGAGTTTGTTTCCAAAAAATTTGTAGGTGACTGTCAAGATTGATGAGCTGGTAGAGTCAAGGTAGAGCTGGTAGAGGCAAGGGTAGAACTGGTAGAGGCAAGGGTAGAGCTGGTGAGGCAAGGGTAGAGCTGGTAGAGGCAAGGGTAGAGCTGGTAGAGGCAAGGGTAGAGCTGGTAGAGCAAGGGTAGAGCTGGTAGAGACAGGGTAGAGCTGGTAGAGGCAAGGAGGCTAGTAGGCAACATTAGAGCTGGTAGAGGCAAGGTTAGAGCTGGTAGAGGCAAGGGTAGAGCTGGTAGAGACAAGGTCTAGCTGGTAGAGGCAAGGGTAGAGCTGGTAGAGGCAAGGGTAGAGCTGGTAGAGGCAAGGGTAGAGCTGGTAGAGGCAAGGGTAGAGCTGGTAGAGGCAAGAGTAGAGCTGGTAAGGCAAGTAGAGCTGGTAGAGCAAGGTTAGAGCTAGTAGAGGCAAGGGTAGAGCTGGTAGAGGCAAGAGTAGAGCTGGTAGAGGCAAGAGTAGAGCTGGTAGAGGCAAGGACAGAGCTGGTAGAGGCAAGAGAGACGATGCCAACAGGTGTGCACACCTTCACAATGTGGTGTTGACTCTGTGTGAGTGGAACACCTTCCTCACGTCCCGTGACCCGTGAGCGTGAGGACACACTGGTCACATCCCTGACACAGTGCTGGCAGCAGGGCTCAGCGCAGTGGCTGTCGTTCTGAATCACCATCTGCATATTGGCCTCATTGATGCTAGAGATGGTCCCATCTTGACGCTTTATTGCTTAAACTGCATCCTCGGATGTGCATATATCACTCGTTCTATAACAGAGGACACTCTATAATTGGAGCCAACACTTCTGGTGTAATTTTGTTTGTCCTGATTATTATTTAAATTCACCACGTGTTGACGTTTTCTCATTCCTCAACAAGGGGGAGGAGACATAGTCCAGACATTAGAGATACGTAAAGTATTGTGAGGACAATGAACACGTAGATACAGAACAATATTCAGAGTAAGGAGCAGCAACACGACGGGACTAATGGAATCTGGAAACACAGTCACAGATGTGTCAAGGGGACAGTCATAGCGGTGTCAGGGGGACGTCACAGTTGTGTCAGGGGGACTGTCACAGCTGTGTCAATTGACAGTCACATCTGTGTCAGGGGGACAGTTACAGCTGTGACNCCAGAAATATTAGCACCAGAAATATTAGCACCAGAAATATTAGCCCCAGAAACATATTAGACACCAGAAATATAGCAGCACCAAATATTAGACACCAGAAATATTAGCACCAGAAATATTAGCACCAGAAATAGTAGCACCAGAAATATTAGGTCCAGAAAAAAATATATAAGTATCGCCGCGGAAGCTCCACATTGCCACTGGTGGCATCTGGCATCTCTCCACCGAGGTATATATATATAGTTTTAATAACTCCCATGAAGTCCCACTACGGGCTCACATAGCCCGTGCTGCTTGGAACTTTTTGTTCCAGGTAGCAAATCTTAAACAACATCCCATAACAGATTAGGATGTTATGACTAGAGGTTCATAACAACACACACACCAGTTGATTGACAGTTGAGAGGCGGGACCAAAGAGCCAGAGCTCCACCCCAGCAAGCATAACTTAGGCGAGCACACACGTTGGTGGAGCACTCCACTACCGTCACCAGTGTGTGTGCTCGACCCGGCACACGAGGAACCACAGGAATTGAGCGCAGCGGACGGGAAGCAGAGGAGGCAAGAAAAACAGCACAAGATAGAAAACAAAACCACACAGTGTGACTAAAAAGATGGGGTACAAGACCAGAAGTTAATGATGGGAGAGAAAGCAGATAATTAAGTGAAAGATGCTGTAAAGAGCCAAGAGGCTGTAAAGTGTACAAGGCAGCAGGAGGACACATACCACAGCCGGAGGATGACACATGATACAGGCCAGGTTATAGTAACTGGAAACGAGAGGACATAAGGGAAGGTGGCAACGCAAATGAGTTGAAGAACTGTCCGGAAATACTCACCTGTACAGGTGGTCCGGAAGTGGAATGTATCAAAAGAAGTTGTGGAAGCCACCTCCAGCCACACAAAGAATTAGAACGTCGGAATAGTTAAGCTATTAGGCAACAGGTACAACCCGGTTAGTAGGTGGTGAATAAAGACCTAGACCCCATCACCCCATAGACACTAATAGGCACGCACCGATAGGACAGTACACATATACAGTGTGGAGGAAGCCGAGGCCAGAGCCAGCAGGTGGGTCGGGACAAGGGCTCACCAATCTCCTGTGTTAACACTCTCTCATTATTTCTGCTGAAGCCGGCAAACACAACTCAAGGCGAATCCTATTACATCCAATAATGGCATCCATGCGAGTGTTTTGCTCTGGACACGACATTAGTCAAACAACTGGAATGATTTGATGGTTGTGGGAGGAGGGGAGAGGAACGGGATGGGCGGGGAAGGGGAAGAGGAGTGGGGAAATGAAGGGAAGAGAGAAAAAAGGGAAGGGAGAGATTATGAGACGATGAGGGGGGGTGATGAGTTCATTAAATGAAGTGGATCAAGTGTTGAGTGTTTGAGTCAAGGTCTGTGGATGCTCGCCCTCTCGGCTCTCACTAGTATTGTTATTGTTATTATTATTATTATTATTATTATATTATTATTATTATTATTATTATTATTATTACTATTATTGAGAAGTTGACTACAATGCTGTAGTGCTTGAATGAAAGTGAATGGAAGACCAAGTTTTTGTTGTAGTGGATTAAAAACTGCATTTTCGGATGTAACCTCCACCCTTTCTCAAGGTGTTTCATACATATACAGCACTTTTATACAATATTCAGCACTTTTATACATATACAGCACATTTTAGGAAGGTTAAATAAAAAAATTCGGATGTATTTTACATCCTAAAATTTGGTTTTTAATACACTTAAACATAAATTAGGTCATTCATTATTAATATTATTAGTGAGAAAATCATTTATATTAATATCGTTGTTATTACTAATGTTACTTGAACAATACTAATATTTCCTTGAACAAACCCACAGAAGCCGTGATGAGGGTTCGAGCCTATGCACTGAGTGTTCCAGACGCACTCTACTCAACTGTACCACGACATGGTCAAAAGAATTACAACCTGGAGCGCTACTGCCCCCACGAGGGTCCCGAGGCTTCCACTGATGCCTAACCGTGGTTTCTCGGTATAGGTTTCACTCATAGATTCGAGCCCTCGCCAGGGCTTCTGTGGATTTGTTCTTTGGTATATAACGTTAATGTGATTTCTCTGTGTAATATTTTCATTATTATTGATGTTACTGGTGTTGTTATGTTCAGGAATGTTCACCAGATGAACATGAACATTCTGTGCCGGGGGGGGTTTATAATTAACATTAAAAAAAGGAAAATGCACCAGTCTCTCATTGTAAGAAAATAATTCAGCTGTTGTTGTTGTTGTAAATTCGCTACCTGGAACAAAAAGTTACAAGAAGCACGGGCTATGGTGAGCCCGAAAGCGAAATTAAAAATGACTTTTTCCAAAGACACCGGAACTAATAACCAGGTGATGGATGGTGTTGAACGCTTCCACGACTCATATACACCACCTGCGTATGACCACGGACCCGGGTTCGAGTCCCGGCTGAAGCGGAAACAAATGAGCAGAGTTTCTTTCACCCCTGATGCACCTGTTCACCTAGCAGTAAATAGCTACCTGGGAGTTAGACAGCTGCTTCCTTGGGGTGTGTTAGAGAGAAATATATATAGTAGACATAACAGAGGAAAAATAGATTGGTTAGAAAGGCGGGGTCCAGGAGCTAATAGTTCGATTCTGCAGATACAAATAGTAAATACACACACAGCTAGTCTTCCCCAGACCAACACAAACAGAACAACATCGGCGGCGTGTGTGATGTTAGTACACCAGTCACTCTGTATAAGACCATACACCACCTGTATAAGACTTATACACCACCTGTATAAGACAATCTATTTTTCACTACTGTATAAGACCATACACCACCTGTATAAGACCATACACCACCTGTATAAGACCATACACCACCTGTATAAGACCATACACCACTGTATAAGACCATACACCACCTGTATAAGACTATACACCACCTGTATAAGACCATACACCACCTGTATAAGACCATACACCACCTGTATAAGACTATACACCACCTGTATAAGACCATACACCACTGTATAAGACCATACACCACCTGTATAAGAGTATACACCACTGTATAAGACCATACACCACCTGTATAAGACCATACACCACCTGTATAAGACCATACACCACTGTATAAGACCATACACCACCTGTATAAGACCATACACCACTGTATAAGACCATACACCACTGTATAAGACCATACACCACTGTATAAGACAATACACCACCTGTATAAGACCATACACCACCTGTATAAGACCATACACCACTGTTTAAGACCATACACCACCTGTATAAGACCATACACCACTGTATAAGACCATACACTACCTGTATAAGACCATACACCACTGTATAAGACCATACACTACCTGTATAAGGCCACACACCACCTGTATAAGACCATACACCACCTGTATAAGACCATACACCACTGTATAAGACCATACACCACCTGTATAAGACCATACACCACCTGTATAAGACCATACACTACCTGTATAAGGCCATACACCACCTGTATAAGACCATACACCACCTGTTTAAGACCATACACCACCTGTATAAGGCCATACACCACCTGTATAAGACCATACACCACCTGTATAAGGCCATACACCACCTGTATAAGACCATACACTACCTGTATAAGGCCATACACCACCTGTATAAGACCATACACCACTGTATAAGTTTATACACCACTGTATAAGACCATACACCACCTGTATAAGACCATACACCACTGTATAAGACCATACACCACTGTATAAGACCATACACCACCTGTATAAGGCCATACACCACCTGTATAAGACCATACACCACCTGTATAATGCCATACACCACCTGTATAAGACCATACACTACCTGTATAAGGCCATACACCACCTGTATAAGACCATACACCACCTGTATAAGACCATACACCACCTGTATAAGACCATACACCAACTGTATAAGGCCATACACCACCTGTATAAGACCATACACCACTGTATAAGACCATACACCACCTGTATAAGATCATACACCACCTGCATAAGACCATACACCACCTGTATAAGACCATACACTACCTGTATAAGACCATACACCACCTGTATAAGACCATACACCACCTGTATAAGACCATACACCACCTGTATAAGACCATACACCACTGTTTAAGACCATACACCACCTGTATAAGACCATACACCACCTGTATAAGACCATACACCACCTGTATAAGACCATACACCACTGTTTAAGACCATACACCACCTGTATAAAACCATACACCACCTGTATAAGACCATACACCACTGTATAAGACCATACACCACTGTATAAGACCATACACCACCTGTATAAGACCATACACCACTGTTTAAGACCATACACCACCTGTATAAGGCCATACACCACCAGTATAAGGCCATACACCACCTGTATAAGACCATACACCACCTGTATAAGACCATACACCACTGTATAAGACCATACACCAGTATAAGACTATACACCACCTGTATAAGACCATACACTACTGTATAAGACCATACACCACCAGTATAAGACTATACACCACCTGTATAAGACCATACACCACTGTATAAGACCATACACCACCAGTATAAGGCCATACACCACCTGTATAAGACCATACACCACCTGTATAAGACCATACACCACCTGTATAAGACCATACACCACTGTTTAAGACCATACACCACCTGTATAAGACCATACACCACCTGTATAAGACCATACACCACCTGTATAAGACCATACACCACCTGTTTAAGACCATACACCACTGTATAAGACCATACACCACCTATATAAGACCATACACCACTGTATAAGACCATACACCACCAGTATAAGACCATACACCACCTGTAAAGACCATACACCACCTGTATAAGACCATACACCACCTGTATAAGACCATACACCACTGTTTAAGACCATACACCACCTGTATAAGACCATACACCACCTGTATAAGACCATACACCACCTGTATAAGACCATACACCACCTGTATAAGACCATACACCACTGTATAAGACCATACACCACCTGTATAAGACCATACACCACTGTATAAGACCATGCACCACTGTATAAGACCATACACCACCACATAAGACCATACACCACCTGTTTAAGACCATACTCCACCAGTAAAAGACCATACACCACCTGTATAAGACCATACACCACCTGTATAAGACCATACACCACTGTATAAGACCATACACCACTGTATAAGACCATACACCACCAGTATAAGACCATACACCATCTGTATAAGACCATACACCACCTGTATAAGACCATACACCACCTGTATAAGCCATACACCACCTGTATAAGACCATACACCACTGTATAAGACCATACACCACCTGTATAAGGCCATACACCACCAGTATAAGACCATACACCACCAGTATAAGACCATACACTACCTGTATAAGACCATACACCACTGTATAAGACCATACACCACCTGTATAAGACCATACACCACTGTATAAGACCATACACCACCTGTATAAGCCGTACACCACCAGTATAAGACCATACACCACCAGTATAAGACCATACACTACCTGTATAAGACCATACACCACCTGTATAAGACCATACACCACCAGTATAAGACCATACACCACCAGTATAAGACCATTCACCACTGTATAAGACCATACACTACCTGTATAAGACCATACACCACCTGTATAAGACCATACACCACCAGTATAAGACCATACACCACCAGTATAAGACCATACACTACCTGTATAAGACCATACACTACCTGTATAAGACCATACACCACCTGTAAAAGACCATACACCACCTGTATAAGACCATACACCACCTGTATAAGACCATACACCACCTGTATAAGACCATACACCACCTGTATAAGACCATACACCACCTGTATAAGACCATACACCACCTGTATAGACCATACACCACCTGTATAAGACCATACACCACCTGTATAAGACCATACACCACTGTATAAGACCATACACCACCTGTATAAGACCATACACCACCTGTATAAGACCATACACCACCTGTATAAGACCATACAACACCTGTATAAGACCATACACCACTGTATAAGACCATACACCACCTGTATAAGACCATACACCACTGTATAAGACCATACACCACTGTATAAGACCATACATCACCAGTATAAGACCATACACCACCTGTTTAAGACCATACTCCACCAGTAAAAGACCATACACCACCTGTATAAGACCATACACCACCTGTATAAGACCATACACCACTGTATAAGACCATACACCACTGTATAAGACCATACACCACCAGTATAAGACCATACACCATCTGTATAAGACCATACACCACCTGTATAAGACCATACACCACCTGTATAAGCCATACACCACCTGTATAAGACCATACACCACTGTATAAGACCATACACCACCTGTATAAGGCCATACACCACCAGTATAAGACCATACACCACCAGTATAAGACCATACACTACCTGTATAAGACCATACACCACCTGTATAAGACCATACACCACTGTATAAGACCATACACCACCAGTATAAGACCATACACCACTGTATAAGACCATACACCACCAGTATAAGACCATACACCACCAGTATAAGACCATACACCACTGTATAAGACCATACACCACCAGTATAAGACCATACACCACCAGTATAAGACCATTCACCACTGTATAAGACCATACACTACCTGTATAAGACCATACACCACCTGTATAAGACCATACACCACCAGTATAAGACCATACACCACCAGTATAAGACCATACACTACCTGTATAAGACCATACACTACCTGTATAAGACCATACACCACCTGTAAAAGACCATACACCACCTGTATAAGACCATACACCACCTGTATAAGACCATACACCACCTGTATAAGACCATACACCACCTGTATAAGACCATACACCACCTGTATAAGACCATACACCACCTGTATAAGACCATACACCACCTGTATAAGACCATACACACCTGTATAAGACCATACACCACTGTATAAGACCATACACCACCTGTATAAGACCATACACCACCTGTATAAGACCATACACCACCAGTATAAGACCATACACCACCAGTATAAGACCATACACTACCTGTATAAGACCATACACCACTGTATAAGACCATACACCACCAGTATAAGACCATACACCAACTGTATAAGACCATACACCACTGTATAAGACCATACACCACTGTATAAGACCATACACCACCTGTATACAACCTGCACGGAACCTGAAGCCCACAGACCACACAAACATAGACTACAAGGACCACGAGACCAGGGATGAGGGCCGAGGTTAAGGAGAAAATTTGGCTTCTTGCTGGCCGGCGTTCAATCCCCGATGGTCCAAAGTGGATGGGCAGCGTTCCATCCCACCGTCCTATCCCAAAGCCTTGGCCATATTTCCCTTTCAATTTCTATATTGTCGAAGCGGTTTAGCGCGTTCTTCTCATAATTACCTTCCGTTGAGAAGACTTGATCACAATATACAAAGTCCTCCAGAATATAGAAAGGGTTGACAAGGACAGTTTGTTTTGAATGGAGGGGAAGAGGACAAGCGGCCACACGAAGAAATGAATAGTGAGGTTAAGATGAATGAGTTCAAAATAGCTTAATATGTCGGGGCCCTAGAGCTGGAACTCTATTTTCCAGCAGATGTAAACTGGTAATATGTGACAGGAAGCCGTGACAATATCGTCCCAGGTGCCCGGGCGGAGATCACTGTGCTCGCTCTGCTTTCAAAATGATATAATCTTGGAGCAATATTAGTTTTAAAGGAAGAAGGTTTACTGTGAGTAATGCCAGCCTGGCCGAGGACACTGGGCGTATTATTGACACGCGGCCGCCTAAATTAAGCCATCAGGGCGCCAACACGATATAACGAAAACTTGGTAACTCTGTCAGCTGCCGCCGGTGTTGCCGCCTGCGGGGCACTGTTTATGTCCGTTGGAGCGGAGTCGGGCCAACTCCCGCTGGCTAATACTGCTCTATACTGTAACGCGCGCTAACTCGGCTCTATATAGCGTGTGCCGCTAACTTTGCATGAGCCTACATGCTCAGTTTACTACTACTCCTCTTCTCCCCTTATTCCTCTCCCTCCTCCTCCTCCTCCTCCTCTGTCAATGCATGCAAGCGGAGCTACATTGCATGCTGTTTGCCTGCAACTTGCTGGAGAGTTCCTAAATGGATTGGTGTATATAAATTTAGCGATGCGTGCCTTCCCCTTGCTTCATACTGCACTGTTGAGACGCTCTTTACATTTCCAACACGACAAATGTTTTAGAGTTTACAATCGGCCGATCTATACCTCGCTTTCAGCATGAGGAGCTCAAGTTATGGGGTAGTTTGTTTGTGACACAATAACAGCTGACTGAGGGCCATGGAGGAGGAGGATTAGGGAAGTGTTTGTTAATTGTCTAGACACAGCGAGGGTGAACCCATCCTGTGTGGCCGGCAGAGATAGGTCTTGTTCAGAGATTTTTTGTGGAGGGGTTGGGGGTGGGGGTGGGGGGGGGGGGTTGAATACCTCAACGGTAGAGCAGATATGAGAGTTCTGAATAGCATTTAGAGAGAGTCCTACCGAGGAAGGGTGTTAGGGTAGTGGGCTGAGGAGCTGTGGCACACTCGGTGTGAGGGTATTGCTGGCTGAGCGCCTTGTGTTGTAGTATGGTCCACTTCTTGTTAGCCTGGTTGTTGGTGGGGCAGTGTACATCTTGCGCAGTAATTACTGTCTTCTGGTTATTAGCGATGTTGTTGGCTGAACGCCTTGTGTTCCAGTTACCGTCTTGTTGTTAATGAAGTTATTGAGTAATGTGAGTAGTAGTTACCATGTTCTCTGTGTTAACGAAGGCAGATTAGGAAAACATTAGTTTTATGAGTAGCAGTAAGGCGGCCATCATCTCTGCCAGGTTGAAGACTTCCCTGTACTGTCCTGTCCAGTCAAGATGGGTTAAAGCTAATCATCTTGTAGAGTACTCTACCTCGTCCAGAAGTTGAACAAAGACCACTTGCTGCATCAGAGAGTTCGGTGCGTGCTGAAGTTGTGAGTAAACTTATGGAGTCCTATATAAGGTTTTGCAATCACTGCTGTCAAGAATGTGCGACATACATCTTAGTGTTGTAGGTTACCAGGGTGCCTTTGCTTGCTCGCGTGCTTCCTTGCTTCCTTCCTTGCTTCCTTCCTTGCTTCCTTGCTTGCTAGGTCCAGCATTTGGATTTTCATGGTCACTGAAGAACCAAGCTTCATTCCCAAAGATGTCAGCTTCATTGTTGAGCACAAAAATCCCATCGATCCTTACGCTCGTCCCAGTTACTGCACCGAACAGTCTAATTACCATCAATGGCTGTGCTTTAGGACCTGCCTGAGGGAGGCAGTACTGCAAGGTACTATCAAATAGTCTCGTAACAGTTGACATTTTCTCTCATGTATACATAACACTTGAAGGTGTCAGCACAGCTTCAGAGATGAGGTGAAGGAGATCGTAAATATTGACATTCCACGATGATGGACAGGCGTCACACAGTGGTACCTTGACGCCACTTGAAGGAACTTCAGAGTCAGCTCCATTAGGACGACCCTTAGAGTTCCATTCCTGAAGGTAGTGCAGGAAGACCTGGATATGACGAGGGCCAGTAGTGACGGGTACACCCAGTGACCACCACAACGGGTACAGCCAGTCACCACCACAACGGTACAGCCAGTCACCAGCACAACGGGTACAGCCAGTGTCCACCACAACGGGTACAGCCAGTCACCACCACAACGGGTACACCCAGTGTCCATCACAACGGGTACAGCCAGTGACCACCACAACGGTACAGCCAGTGTCCACCACAACGGTACAGCCAGTGTCCACCACAACGGGTACAGCCAGTGTCCACCACAACGGGTACAGTCAGTGTCCACCACAACGGGTACAGTCAGTGACCACCACAACGGGTACAGCCAGTGTCCACCACAACGGGTACAGCCAGTCACCACCACAACGGGTACAGTCAGTGACCACCACAACGGGTACAGTAAGTGACCACCACAACGGGTACAGCCAGTGTCCACCACAACGGTACAGCCAGTGTCCACCACAACGGGTACAGCCAGTGTCCACCACAACGGTACAGCCAGTGACCACCACAACGGGTACAGTAAGTGACCACCACAACGGGCACAGCCAGTGTCCACCACACGGTACAGCCAGTGTCCACCACAACGGGTTCAGTCAGTGTCCACCACAAAGGGTACAGCCAGTGACCACCACAACGGTACAGCCAGTGTCCACCACAACGGGTTCAGTCAGTGTCCACCACAACGGTACAGCCAGTGACCACCACAACGGTACAGCCAGTGACCACCACAACGGTACAGTCAGTGACCACCACAACGGGTACAGCCAGTGTCCACCACAACGGTACAGTCAGTGTCCACCACAACGGTACAGTCAGTGTCCACCACAACGGTACAGTCAGTGTCCACCACAACGGGTACAGTCAGTGTCCACCACAACGGTACAGTGTCCACCACAACGGTACAGTCAGTGTCCACCACAACGGGTACAGTCAGTGACCACCACAACGGGTACAGTCAGTGTCCACCACAACGGTACAGTCAGTGTCCACCACAACGGGTACACCCAGTGACCACCAGAACGGTACAGTCAGTGTCCACCACAACGGTACAGCCAGTGTCTACCACAACGGGTACAGTCAGTGACCACCACAACGGTACAGTCAGTGTCCACCACAACAAGTGCAGCCAGTGACCACCACAACGGTACAGTCAGTGACCACCACAACGGTACAGGCAGTGTCCACCACAACGGTACAGTCAGTGTCCACCACAACGATACAGCCAGTGACCACCACAACAGGTACAGCCAGTGTCCACCACAACGGTACAGCTAGTGACCACCACAACGGTACAGCTAATGACCACCACAACGGTACAGCCAGTGACCACCACAACGGTACAGCTAATGACCACCACAACGGGTACAGCCAGTGACCACCACAACGGTACAGCCGGTGACCACCACAACGGTACAGCTAGTGACCACCACAACGGTACAGCCAGTGACCACCACAACGGTACAGCCAGTGACCACCACAACGGTACAGCCAGTGTCCACCACAACGGTACAGCCAGTGACCACCACAACGGTACAGCCAGTGACCACCACAACAGGTACAGCCAGTGTCCACCACAACGGTACAGCTAGTGACCACCACAACGGTACAGCTAGTGACCACCACAACGGTACAGCCAGTGTCCACCACAACGGGTACAGCTAGTGACCACCACAACGGTACAGCCAGTGTCCACCACAACGGTACAGTCAGTGTCCACCACAACGGTACAGCCAGCGACCACCACAACGGTACAGCTAGTGACCACCACAACGGTACAGCCAGTGACCACCACAACGGTACAGCTAGTGACCACCACAACGGTACAGCCAGCGACCACCACAACGGTACAGCTAGTGACCACCACAACGGTACAGCTAGTGACCACCACAACGGTACAGCCAGTGACCACCACAACGGTACAGCTAGTGACCACCACAACGGTACAGCCAGTGTCCACCACAACGGTACAGCCAGTGTCCACCACAACGGTACAGTCAGTGACCACCACAACGGTACAGTCAGTAACCACCACAACGGGTACAGCCAGTGACCACCACAACGGGTACAGTCAGTGACCACCACAACGGTACAGTCAGTGACCACCACAACGGTACAGCCAGTGACCACTACAACGGGTACAGCCAGTGTCCACCACAACGGTACAGTCAGTGTCCACCACAACGGTACAGCCAGTGACCACCACAACGGGTACAGTCAGTGTCCACCACAACGGATACAGTCAGAGACCACCACAACGGTACAGCCAGTGTCCACCATAACGGATACAGTCAGAGACCACCGCAACGGTACAGCCAGTGTCCACCACAACGGGTACAGCCAGTGTCCACCACAACGGGTACAGTCAGTGTCCACCACAACGGTACAGTCAGTGACCACCACAACGGTACAGCCAGTGTCCACCACAACGGTACAGTCAGTGTCCACCACAACGGTACAGTCAGTGACCACCACAACGGTACAGCCAGTGTCCACCACAACGGTACAGTCAGTGTCCACCACAACGGTACAGTCAGTGACCACCACAACGGTACAGCCAGTGTCCACCACAACGGTACAGTCAGTGTCCACCACAACGGTACAGTCAGTGACCACCACAACGGGTACAGCCAGTGACCACCACAACGGGTACAGTCAGTGACCACCACAACGGGTACAGTCAGTGACCACCACAACGGGTACAGTCAGTGTCCACCACAACGGTGCAGTCAGTGTCCACCACAACGGGTACAGCCAGTGTCCACCACAACGGGTACAGTCAGTGACCACCACAACGGGTACAGTCAGTGTCCACCACAACGGGTACAGTCAGTGACCACCACAACGGTACAGTCAGTGTCCACCACAACGGGTACAGTCAGTGTCCACCACAACGGGTTCAGTCAGTGTCCACTACAACGGGTACAGTCAGTGACCACCACAACGGGTACAGTCAGTGACCACCACAACGGTACAGCCAGTGTCCACCACAACGGTACAGCCAGTGACCACCACAACGGTAGAGTCAGTGACCACCACAACGGGTACAGTCAGTGTTCACCACAACGGTACAGTCAGTGACCACCACAACGGTACAGCCAGTGACCACCACAACGGTACAGTCAGTGACCACCACAACGGTACAGCCAGTGACCACCACAACGGTACAGTCAGTGACCACCACAACGGTACAGCCAGTGACCACCACAACGGTACAGTCAGTGTCCACCACAACGGTACAGTCAGTGACCACCACAACGGTACAGTCAGTGACCACCACAACGGGTACAGTCAGTGTCCACCACAACGGTACAGCCAGTGACCACCACAACGGTACAGCCAGTGACCACCACAACGGTACAGCCAGTGTCCACCACAACGGGTACAGTCAGTGTCCACCACAACGGGTACACTCAGTGACCACCACAACGGGTACAGTCAGTGACCACCACAACGGGTACAGTCAGTGTCCACCACAACGGTACAGTCAGTGACCACCACAACGGGTACAGTCAGTGACCACCACAACGGATACAGTCAGAGACCACCACAACGGTACAGCCAGTGTCCACCATAACGGGTACAGTCAGTGTCCACCACAACGGTACAGCCAGTGTCCACCACAACGGATACAGTCAGAGACCACCACAACGGTACAGCCAGTGTCCACCACAACGGTACAGCCAGTGTCCACCATAACGGGTACAGCCAGTGTCCACCACAACGGTACAGCCAGTGTCCACCACACCGGGTACAGCCAGTGTCCACCACACCGGGTACAGCCAGTGTCCACCACAACGGATACAGTCAGAGACCACCACAACGGTACAGCCAGTGTCCACCACAACGGATACAGTCAGTGACCACCACAACGGTACAGCCAGTGTCCACCACAACGGTACAGCCAGTGTCCACCACACCGGGTACAACGGCTCACGGACCGGACATAGTTGAGACATTCAATTGATTGAAAAATTGATTGAAAATTGATTGAAAAAATCATGAATTTTTTATGAGTTTGTTTTCCAAAGAATTTTGTAGGTGACTGTCAAGATTGATGAGCTGGTAGAGTCAATGGTAGAGCTGGTAGAGGCAAGGGTAGAACTGGTAGAGGCAAGGGTAGAGCTGGTAGAGGCAAGGGTAGAGCTGGTAGAGGCAAGGGTAGAGCTGGTAGAGGCAAGGGTAGAGCTGGTAGAGGCAAGGGTAGAGCTGGTAGAGACAAGGGTAGAGCTGGTAGAGGCAAGGGTAGAGCTAGTAGAGGCAACATTAGAGCTGGTAGAGGCAAGGTTAGAGCTGGTAGAGGCAAGGGTAGAGCTGGTAGAGACAAGGGTAGAGCTGGTAGAGGCAAGGGTAGAGCTGGTAGAGGCAAGGGTAGAGCTGGTAGAGGCAAGGGTAGAGCTGGTAGAGGCAAGGGTAGAGCTGGTAGAGGCAAGAGTAGAGCTGGTAGAGGCAAGAGTAGAGCTGGTAGAGGCAAGGTTAGAGCTAGTAGAGGCAAGGGTAGAGCTGGTAGAGGCAAGAGTAGAGCTGGTAGAGGCAAGAGTAGAGCTGGTAGAGGCAAGGACAGAGCTGGTAGAGGCAAGAGAGAGACGATGCCAACAGGTGTGCACAACTGCTTCACAATGTGGTGTTGACTCTGTGTGAGTGGAACACCTTCCTCACGTCCCGTGACCCGTGAGCGTGAGGACACACTGGTCACATCCCTGACACAGTGCTGGCAGCAGGGCTCAGCGCAGTGGCTGTCGTTCTGAATCACCAATCTGCATATTGGCCTCATTGATGCTAGAGATGGTCCCATCTTGACGCTTTATTGCTTAAACTGCATCCTCGGATGTGCATATATCACTCGTTCTATAACAGAGGACACTCTATATATTGGAGCCAACACTTCTGGTGTAAATTTTGTTTGTCTGTATTATTATTAAATTCACCACGTGTTGACGTTTTCATTCCTCAACAAGGGGGAGGAGACATAGTCCAGACATTAGAGATACGTAAAGTATTGTGAGGACAATTGAACACGTAGATACGNAAATATAGGCTTATATGAACATATCCAAAGATTACAGACGAAAGAACATTGTACCTAATCAGTGTTTTATAACACTACACACTTTTCCTGACCTCCACACAGCCACTCACTGTAATAGTTCATCAGCTCTCCTTATACCTGTACCATATCCACGATATACCTGGATGATAATTGCCTCCATATTAATTCTCGTCATAAAATACTGGTCTCCCCCCCCCCCACTGCCTCCCCCACAACCCCAACCCCCTGTTGTAGTCTGCCGCCACCTCGCGTTGATGAATTTGGTGCGACACTTAGATGTCCCCACTCATGGCATAGAGAGAATAATCTCCCCCGTTCACTGTGTCAGTCACACATGCGCAGTACAAAAGCGATGAAACAAAAATAGTCAATGTGGATCCTGATGGATTCATCCACGGTTGAGGTGGATAGCTTACTGTGGTGGCTACCGTTGTGTAGGGTATGTAGCACCTCTTACATATGTAGCATCTCTTACATATATAGCACTTCTTACTCCTGGTTAGACAACCCTGCCTCCCACCAGGTGTACCCAAGCCTGCGATCATTCATGGACTAAATAATACTTATCTACATTACGAAATATCAGCACCAGAAATATTAGCCCCAGAAATATTAGCCCCAGAAATATTAGCCCCAGAAATATTAGCCCCAGAAATATTAGCACTAGAAATATTAGCCCCAGAAATATTAGCCCCAGAAATATTAGCCCCAGAAATATTAGCACTAGAAATATTAGCCCCAGAAATATTAGCACTAGAAATATTAGCCCCAGAAATATTAGCCCCAGAAATATTAGCCCCAGAAATATTAGCCCCAGAAATATTAGCACTAGAAATATTAGCCCCAGAAATATTAGCACTAGAAATATTAGCCCCAGAAATATTAGCCCCAGAAATATTAGCCCCAGAAATATTAGCACCAGAAATATTAGCCCCAGAAATATTAGCCCCAGAAATATTAGCACCAGAAATATTAGCCCCAGAAATATTAGCCCCAGAAATATTAGCCCCAGAAATATTAGCCCCAGAAATATTAGCCCCAGAAATATTAGCCCCAGAAATATTAGCCCCAGAAATATTAGCCCCAGAAATATTAGCCCCAGAAATATTAGCCCCAGAAATATTAGCACCAGAAATATTAGCACCAGAAATATTAGCACCAGAAATATTAGCCCCAGAAATATTAGCACCAGAAATATTAGCCCCAGAAATATCAGCACCAGAAATATTAGCCCCAGAAATATCAGCACCAGAAATATTAGCCCCAGAAATATCAGCACCAGAAATATTAGCCCCAGAAATATCAGCACCAGAAATATTAGCACCAGAAATATTAGCACCAGAAATATTAGCACCAGAAATATTAGCCCCAGAAATATTAGCACCAGAAATATCAGCACCAGAAATATTAGCACCAGAAATATCAGCACCAGAAATATTAGCCCCAGAAATATCAGCACCAGAAATATTAGCACCAGAAATATCAGCACCAGAAATATTAGCACCAGAAATATTAGCACCAGAAATATTAGCACCAGAAATATTAGCACCAGAAATATTAGCACCAGAAATATTAGCACCAGAAATATTAGGTCCAGAAAAAATATATTAAGTATCGCCGCGGAAGCTCCTACATTGCCACTGGTGGCATCTGGCATCTCTCCACCGAGGCTATATATATAGTTTTAATAACTCCCATGAAGTCCACTACGGGCTCACCATAGCCCGTGCTGCTTGGAACTTTTTGTTCCAGGTAGCAAATCTTAAACAACATCCCATAACAGATTAGGATGTTATGACTGGAGGTTCATAACAACACACACACCAGTTGATTGACAGTTGAGAGGCGGGACCAAAGAGCCAGAGCTCCACCCCAGCAAGCATAACTTAGGCGAGCACACACGTTGGCGGAGCACTCCACTACCGTCACCAGTGTGTGTGCTCGACCCGGCACACGAGGAACCACAGGAATTGAGCGCAACGGACGGGAAGCAGAGGAGGCAAGAACAACAGCACAAGATAGAAAACAAAACCACACAGTGTGACTAAAAGATGGGGTACAAGACCAGAAGTTAAATGATCGGAGAGAAAGCAGATTATTAAGTGAAAGATGCTGTAAAGAGCCAAGAGGCTGTAAAGTGTACAAGGCAGCAGCAGGACACATACCACAGCCGGAGGATGACACATGACACATGCCAGGTTATAGTAACTGGAACGAGAGAACATTAGTGGAAGCGGGCAACGCAAATGAGTTGAAGAACTGTCAGAATATACTCTGTCCTGTACTGGTGGCGGAAGTGGAATGTATCAAAAGAAGTTGTGGAAGCCACCTCCAGCCACACAAAGATTAGCACGTCGGAATAGTTAGCTATTAGGCACAGGTACAACCCGGTTAGTAGGTGGTGAATAAAGACCTAGAACCCCATCACCCATAGACACTAATAGGCACGCACCGATAGGACAGTACACATACAGTGTGGAGGAAGCCGAGGCCAGAGCCAGCAGGTGGGTCGGGACAAGGGCTCACATCTCCTGTGTTAACACTCTTCATATTTCTGCTGAAGCCGGCAAACACAACTCAAGGCGAATCCTATTACATCCAATAATGGCATCCATGCGAGTGTTTTGCTCTGGACGACATTAGTCAAACAACTGGAATGATTTGATGGT
>WNGS01148932.1:0-16502 GCA_020271785.1 Procambarus virginalis | reverse complement strand
TCATTATGGCTGAATTAGCACATGTGAAGGACTCTGGGAATTCAGACAGACGCTGTGTGAGTAACAACACACACAAAGAAACCTTAATTGGACCAATTTAAAAAAAGCTTGCAGAACTGTTTAATAAATAATAGCTGGGCGGGGCCACGCTCGAGGTAAGATGTATTGGTTTCTTGTAAAGTAGACACTACGTGTGTTTTCTTATAGACAGGTAAATTGGTTTTAAGTAGACACGTACATGCTTCAAGAAGAATTACGTTTCCCCCCCCCCTCCTCCTCCCCCCCCCCCTTCAGTCACAAAACATACACCCCACACCCCCCCCCCCCCCACAACCCCCCCCACAGGAAAAACCCCGGCGCCAAACCCCCCCACAGAAGCAAGGAGTTATCACACCCCCCCGGGGGGAGCCTGTTGGGGGAAGGGTTCCCCCCCCCCCCCCCCAAAGACAGGAAGCGGAAGCAGAGGGGTGTGAACACAACCCTCACCCCCGGCCGACGCCCCACCAGCCCGAGAGAAAGAGAGGGTGAAGAGTCGGGAATCCGCCCTCCCCCCAACCCAAGAAGAGAACGACCCCCCCCGCGGGAGAAGGAAAAGAATGCTGGGGGGGGCGAGGGAATGGAGGGGAAGGGGAGCAGAAACGGCTGTCGAGGAGACCCGACCACCGGAGAGTGAAAGCCGGCCACCCCACCCCGCCGCCAATGGATGCCCAAAAGTAAAGTAGAAGAAAGAAGACAGGCAGGAGGTGACTGGTGACAGTCCTAGTATCCCCCCGAGAAGTGTAAGGGAGAGGAGAAGAGGGGGAAGAAGGGATGGGGTGGGGGGGAGAAGGTAAGGGGGAGTAAGAAAGGACCCGATCCCCCCGCCGGGATAGCCAGTAGAATAGAAGGGCCCCCCTCAGAAGAAGAAAGGCTAGAAAGGGGGAAGGTGGAAGGGGATGAGGAGAAGCGCACAATCGCACCCCCCCCTCCCCACCCCCCCCCCCCCCCCCCCCCACTCCCGCGGGAACCGCCCAGGGGCCCCCGTACGCACACACCGCACCACCCCGCCGGGAAGGAGAAAGAGGAGACATGGGAGAGGAAAGAAGAGAGATAAAGGCCCCGACCGGGAGCCCCGCCTCACCACAAGATAAAGGGAAAGGGAGATAAGCAAAAGGAGGTAAAAGGAAAAAAGGTAGCCCTGGGGGCCAGGATCACTCCCTAGAGAGGAACCAGCAATAAGAGATGATGGGGAATGTGGGAAGGAGATACGCTGGGCCCCCCCGGAGGAAAAAACAACAAGGAGGGGAGGTGAGGGCAGAAAAGGGCCCCGCAGACCCCTCCGATACGCCGCCCGACCTGACAAGGGAACCACGCCCAGACCCGACCCCCCCCCCCACACGGGTGAAAAGGGAGAGCGAGGGAACCCCCCCCCACACACACACTCCCCTCCACCCCCCCCCAACAACCCTCCCCCTTCCACATAACGTGGAACAGCACAACCCCCCCTCCACACACACAGCACACACTCCATACCCCGCGTAGCCCCTCCCACAAAGACACCCCACACCACCCCACACACGAGACAACACACAACACAAAAAACAAAAAAAAGACCCCCCCCAAAACCCCCCCCACCCACCCACCGCCCAAAATGTCGAGGGGTAGCCACCGCCCCCCCCCCCGACACACCCACACCGCACGAACCCCCCCCCCACCACCGAGGAACCCGCGCCCACCGAAAGACGAGTAGTGTGATAACAATCCCCCCACAAAAAGGCCCCCCCCACCACAGCGCCCCACTGGGGCGTTCCCCCTCCACCCAAAAATGGCCCACCGCGCCACCCCCCTACGGGGCTACTCCCCCAGGGAGGACACTCGCACACAACCACCCACGACCTTACGACACACATCACACCACACACCATCCACACACACAACAACGGCACCACAAATAGTAATGGCCGTCGATGCCATACCCCACATGGGATGCAACCCCCGCGGCGACCGGCGGCCCCCGCCCCCCCCAAAACCCCCCCCCGGGACCTGTCATCACCAGGACTGAGATACCCCCGCCCCCCCCCCCCCCCCCCAGCATACATTGAGGGAACCCCCACACCACCCCCCCCCGAACGACCCACCCCCCCCCCCAAAAAAAATAAAAAAAACACAACCCACCACCACACCACAATCACAACATCCGCCTACACACCTTGATACATACACAAAAAACCACACAGCCACACACACACATAACATGACATAGGACCCACACAACTCCACACACCACACACACTTCAACACACCGAACAGACCCCCCCGTGTCACACACCCCAGCACACTCACACTCTCCCAGCTTCAGGTAATGTACTAGACAGACTAAAGCCAACATGAACGGCCAGAAAGTTTACTATTGGGTCAAGTTAATATTCAACCAATTTTTTATTTTCAAGAATTTTGTCTAAAAAAATTTTTGAACGTTTGAGATTTGTAAGAAATTTATTTAAAATATAATTATTATATATATATATATAATCTCTCTCTTCTCTCTCTCTCTCTCTCTCTCTCTCTCTCATAGAACACTTCATACCACGGAGGAAAATGAAGCAGGCACTTTACCTTCAGTACTTTCAATATATTAACACAATCTTCAGAAGGAGTCTCCTTCTTGAAGCACTCCCTTCCTCCTTTCAAACTCCTTCTGAAGATGTATTAATATACGAAAGTACTTAAGGAATTCCCTGTTTCTTTTTCCCTCCGTGTCTGACATTGGTCACATTTTTAATCAATTGTTTATTTTCGTGATATACACACACAACACAAACACCACAATACACACAAACACACAACCCCATACACACAACCCACACACAGCACCACATCGCGATCGGGAATCGACAGGGTTTGTAAAGACAGGCTGTTTAACACACAAGGGGCACACACGCACTAAGGAACACAGTTGGAAACTGATACCCAAATGAGCCACCAACATACAGAGATATTAGAAAGAACCTTTTTGTAGTGTCAGAGTGGTTTACAAATAGAATGCACTAGGAAGCGATGCGGTGGAGGGGTTGACTGCATCCATACACAGTTTTTTCAACCAAGTGTAATATTTATCCCATTAGTCTCATGGCTCATTAAATTAACAAAAACCCGTGTTTATCACGTGATTTATCGTAGGTTTTTACGCACGCCACCGACACATCTCCCATGCTCTCTCCACACCGCAGCCCATCTCCTGCCCCGACCCCACCCCCGCCAGACCGGAGCCAAGAGCTGCCCCGCGTGCTTTATCTTAGAACACCGCAGCCGCCCCGACCGGCGGGCCCAGAGACGAGATTACCCCTACATTGTTGTTATTTCCGTCCAATGCAGTGGGATCCACCCCGAACATAAAACCGCCCCGGCCCCCGGAAAATAGACCCGCCGCCCATCAGCCCAGCCATTCTGTCTCTCTCTCTTATGCTCAATCCTCTCTCATCTCTTCTCTCTCGTTAACATCAATCAATTCTTCATCATCGTTGCGTCTACTCGTCATATACATATGCGAACAAGACTGAATGGTCCCCAGGACTATATGCAACTGAAAACTCACACACCCCAGAAGTGACTCGAACCCATACTGCCAGAGCAAACGCAACTGGTATGTACAGGGACGCCTTAATCCACTTGACCTCAGACCGGACATAAGGAAGTGATAGCTGAAGCTATTTGAACCACTTCCCCGCCGGCACTCGGATGGTAATCTTGGGCATAGCATTTATATCAAATCACCTAATTTTTTTTTTGTTTGTTTTTTTGCTATGTCCAAGATTACCATCCGATTGCCGGGGGGAAGTGGTTCAAATAGCTTCGGCTATCACTTCCTTATGTCCGGTCGTGATGGTCAAGTGGATTAAGGCATTCCTGTACATACCAGTTGCGTTGCTCCTGGCATATGGTTTCGAGTATTCTGGGGTGTGATTTTTCAGTTGTGGTATATATATATATATATAATATATATATAATATATATATATATATATATATATTATTATATTATTAATATGACCGAAAAAGTAGAATATAATTCTAACACGAATTTTCTTTTTCTTTTGTTTCTTTTTGCTGTGATGGTAATTGAAAAATCAATTCTCCAAAATAATTTAAATTTCTGTCTGACGCGACCTTGAACGCGTTTTGTAATAACTTATAACATTTTCAAAGACTTTAATTACACACACACAACTATAACCTCGCAAACACTAAACGAGTTTTACTATGCTAATATTTAAACAGCTTTGTCTTATCACCTCACCCAAATGGAGTATATATGTTACAACAGTTTTGGGTGAGACAAATAGCTTTGTAACATTCCACCAGCATGGGTTTAGAGATGGTAAGTCATGCCTCACAGGATTAACGAATTCTGTTACTAAGCCCAAAAATTAGGCATGAAGAGAAAGGTGGGCAGACTGCATTTTTCTTCTTGGTTGCAGAAGGTCTTTTGAGCATACCCCATAAAAGGCTGAACAAAATGGAGAAACTGGCAGGAGTAAGGTAGGGTGCTCCAGTGGATAAGGGAGTACCTAAACAAAAAGGAAACAGTGAGGAACTGGTGAGGGGGAGACATCAGAGTGGCGAGATGTCACAGCGAGTCTCACAAGACTCTATACTTGGACCCATCCTTTTTCCAATAATGTAAACGACCTTCCAGAGGGTATAGACTCATTCCTATCAATGTTTTCTGATGATGCAAAAATTCTGAGAAAAAATCAAGACAGATGAAGATAGACAGAGACTACAGGACAACCTGGCAAACTGGAGGAAGGGTGTAGAAAATTGGCTACTAAAGTTCAATCAGGAAGTTAAAGTAATGAATTAGGGAAGGAGCAGAGGCTGAACCAAGTACCATTGGGAGGGAATTCCTGCAAAGCAAATAGAAAGAGATCTGGGGTTGATATCACACGAACTGTCCCAGAGCCACATCAAAAGAATATACAGCAGAGCATATGCTAGACTGGCCAACATAAGAACTGCCTTTAGAAATTGGTGAAAGGAATCGTAGGATCTGTTACCACTATTGCAGACAATCCTGGAATATGCGCTCCGCGTGGAGTCCATACCTAGTTAAACACAAGATAAAGTTAGAGAAATTCAGCGGTATCCACCAGACCTCGTCCGGAACTGAGAGGTATGAGCTACGAGGAAGCTCTACGATTCGGCTAAAGGAGCGAATTCACGTCCCTGGAAAACAGAAGAGTAAGGAGCACTGATAACCCCCACAAAATTTCGGGGAATTGACAGGTGTGACAAAGACAAACTCTTTGGCACGGGTGGACACGCAGAAAGGACACAAGTGGAAACTTAGTACCAAATGAGCACCAGTGATATTAGAATTTTTTTAGTGTCAGAGTAGTCAAAAAGGAATGCACTAGGTACAATGTGGTGGAGGCTGAGATCCAGACACAGATTCAAGTATATATGATAGAGCCCAGTAGGCTCAGGAACCTGTACACCATTGATTGACGGTTAAGAAGCGGGACCAAAAGCCAAAGCTTAAACCACCCAAAGCACAATTGGAGTAAAACTAGGGAGTGTACACACACTCCAGGTTTTAATTCACAAAACAGCTTGGTTGCCGTCCCGATTTCGACGATCCTAAATATCAACTCCGGCAAAGTCCGTTATTAAGCTCAATATTTATGTGCTTTCCCGGGATAAATTTTGCTGCTTCATATTATTGAACAAATTTCAGCCGGAGAATATTTTTGAAGATGTCTCGAAGATAAAACAGTGTACTAAAAATATTTAGGGAAAGTCTGAAGCCGAAACTTGAATTATATGACGGGACGACGAACATGTAGGTGACGGGTTGGGGGGCTGGATAAAATGGGCTCACCAGGAAACGCCAGAATTTCGACTATTTAGCATTGAAGGATCAGGATGAGGATCTGGGGTGGGACGGAGAAAGAATGTGCTCACCACTGACGGTGGGGGATTGAACGCCGACCTCAATAGAGCGAGACCGTCGCTCAACAGTCCTGTCCTTGTGGGTTGGGTGGGGGCTTGGGTGTATTCACTTAGTTTAATTCACTTAGTTTGTTTTACGGGGGTTGTATCTTTGCTCTTGTTGACCCCGCTCTCAACTGTCAGTCATTATTTACTAACTACACAACTACTTTTTTTTTTTTACACACCACAGCCCCACACAGACCACACCCCATGAAGCAGCCGTGTGTGATACGGTACATTTGCTGTAACAGGCATTCATGGTGAAAGAAACTTTGCCCATTTGTTTCTGGGGTGGAATGCCCGCGCCACAGATTACAAGTCCTGCGCATCCCCCAGGCTTGAACCGGCACCATTCGGTGTGTGTCGCGCGCGCGTGTGCGTGTGCGCGACGTGGGGGGGGGTGATGGGAGTGTGTGTGTGTGGGTAATTACAAAGTGTTAGGTGATCGTCGTGTCTTCCCAAATTCTTTGTCATATACCCTTGAATTACTGACGGCTTTGGCTTCCACCGACTCTCTCGCCTAATTTGTTTCCAACCGTCTACCACTCTCGTTGCGAAAGAAGGATTTTTCTTCTTATTTCCACGACGGCAGCAGTGTTGTTTGTTAGTGGTAATCTTTGACCTGTTCCCGGAAGTCCAAGGTTTCAGGAATTCTTCCCTATAAATTTTATCGACGACCCGTTACTATTTGTACATCATATATTTGATCTATCAGCATCATCACGTTTCTCCTTATCCTTTCCTCTTTTAGTTTGACATAATTTATTGCCTCTAACCTCCTCTCGTGCCTTCTTCAGTTCTGGAAACCATTTTTTCATGTCTGCACCTTTTACAGGTTTGTGCTTAAGATATGGCGAACCAAACAACCGCTAAATATTCCAGCTTGGTCCAACAAAAGTCGTGAACGTTTCTTTAGTATATCGCCAGCCATGTATTTAAAAGCAATTCTGAAGTTAGAAAGCGTGGCATAGGCTCCTCGCACAATATTCTTTAGGTATCCTCGGGTGAAAGTTTTCAATCTAGAACCACCCTACATCTCTTTGTTCTTTATCGAATTCTTTCAAGATTTCTCACATAATTTTTTTAGGTTGTGTGGGGTCTATGTTCTCCTATTCCACATTCCATAACATGGCTTTATTACATAAATACCATTTGTCAAGTGGATCTCCATAAACTTATTGTGTCCAGATCTTCTAGAAGGGCATAACAATCATTAAGGTTCCTTATCTCCCCTATATATCTTAGCATCTCGCAAACATGTTCAACATAATTCTGCATTCCATCCTTGGTAGATTCATTTATTTAGACAAGAACATTACCGTGCAAGAAAATGAACCACCCTGTCGTACTCACTTTAACATTTTTTAATCCGGATACATGCAGTCAACAAACCCAACCATAGGCATTTGGGTTAGTGTGTGGGTGACCGGTGTGTGTGTGTGGTTGTGGGGGGGGTGGATGTAGTAGGTAGTGGTAAATTGCAGTCTTTGTCCCCTGAGTCATGACGTCCGCGCGATTTAGTGACGCCGCGATGGTAGTGGGACGGCCGGGAGCGATTGTGACCCGCGATGTAGTGACGCAGCGGCATGTGGGTGTGATGAATGGACAGTGTTTTGTGTCTGTTACCCGACTGTCGAACATGCATTGATACGTGATATAGCATGAATTAGTACTGAAATAAGAGAGAGCCATCTGAGGTACTAAGCAACAACGATTCCTCCAACAGTGGTAGGGTAGATACACTGTACCTGTAGTGTGCAGGATAGTGAAGGTGGTCAAACACAAACAACCTGGGCGAGTGCTTTTTAACACAAAAGTACTACTGAAATTACACATATACGAAAGTATTTAAGGAAATGCCTGTTTCAATTCTTCTTTCCCCGCCGGGTCTGAACACTGTCACATTTCATCACGTTAATTTTCGTGATTTCACACCACACACACACACACACACACACCACACAACACACACACACACCACACACACCACACACACACACACACACACAAACACACACAACACCACACACACACAGCACACACAGGACAGTATTAATACAAGAAGACATTACTAAGAGACCTACAAGCTCAGAATGTCAACAATGGCTGTTAGAGTTTAACCCAACAAATTGGTAATGTAATGAAGAATAGGGGTAGTAAGTCGGTTAGACAATAGCAAGTTATCACTTGGAGATGAATACTTCAAAGTCAGAAGAGGGAAGAGAAAGACCTGGGGTTGATATCACGCCAGACCTTCCCCTGAATCTCATATCAAAAGGATAACATCATCACGATATGCCAGGTTGGCTACATAAGAAGCGGCCTTTAGAAACTTGTGTAAGGAAATCTTTCAGAACATTATATACATCTATGTCAGACCATATCCTGAGTATGCGGCTCCAGCATGGATCCTATCTTAGCTAGCCAAGCAAATAACTAAATGAGAAGGTTCAAAGGTTTGCTCACCAGACTAGTACTTGAGCTGAAGGTATGAGCTACGAGTGAGAGACTCGGGAATTGAACATCACTTCGTTGGAAGACAGAGAGGTTAGGGGGGACATGATCACACTATTCAGCATTCATTACATGGGAATCGACAGGGTTGATAAAGACAGGCTGTTTAAAAAGGGGAACACGCACTAGGGGACACAGGTGGAAACTGAGTGCCCAAATAAGCCAGAGATATTTAGAAAGAACTTTTCTTTAGTGTCAGAGTGGTTGACAAATTGAATCATTCAGGAAGACGATGTGGTGGGAGGCTGACTCCATACACAGTTTCAAGGTGTACAGATATGATAGAGCCTCAATATGCCTCAGAACCTGTACACTGTTTGATTGACGGTGAGAGCGGGACCAAAGCGCCAGAGCATCAACCCGCAGAAAACTAGGTGAGTACAAACTAGGTTGAGTAAACCACAACACCACCACACAACACACCCCACAAAACACACACACAACAACGTCACACAGACACACACACCACACCAAACACACACACCAACAACCAAACACACACACACACACCACACAAGGACATTCAGGCTTTTACAAGGACCTATGCTTATTCTTTCTTAACTTCAGAATTGCTTTTTTAAATACATGGATGGCGATTACTAAAGAAATTGTTCATTACTATTGTTAGGCCAAAGCTAGAATATGCAATCTGTTGTTGGTGCCCATATCTTAAGAAGCACATCCACCACTTGCAAATGTGCAAAGACCATTCCTACTAAAGTTGTGCTTCCCTCCCATAAAGAACTGAGAGGTAAGAGCTACGATGAAAGGCTAGAAACATAAATATGCCAACTAATAGACACAGAAGAAAAAGAAGGTTATAATTGGATCACTACAAACGACAATACAAAAGTAGTAACAGAAAAAAAAGTGATAAAATCGCATGAAGATTTCCTGAGACCTGGATTTCCTGAGACTTCAAGAACAAGAGGTCAAGATATAACTGGGTAAGCACAGATGCCGAAGAAATATAATAAAATTCACTTTCGCAACAGAGTGGTAGACGTTGGAACAAATTAGGTGAGAAGGTAGTGGTGGAGGCCAATACCGTTCAGTAGTTTCAAAGCGTTATATGACAAAGAAGTGCTGGGAAGACGGGACATCCCACGAGCGTAGCTCTTCACCTGTAACTAAAACTAGGTAATTACCTTAGGTAATTAACACAAACACACTACACACTCACACACCCACGCTCCACACACACCCACACAGACTACACACAAACTACACACAAACAAACACAAACACACACACCACACACATCTCTCTCTCTCTTACTCAAACTTCTCTCTCTCTCTCCTTAAAAAAAAAAAAAAAAAAAAAATAATATATTTTTTTTGTTTGTTTTTTTTTTTTTTTGTTTTTTTTTGTTTTTTTTTTTTTTTTTTTTTTTTTTTTTTGTGTGTGTGTGTGTGTTAATTACCTAAGTGTAATTACCTAATTGTAGTTTACAGGATGAGAGCTACGCTCGTGGTTGTCCCGTCTTCCCAGCACTCTTTGTCAGATAACGCTTGGAAACTTATGACGGTCTTGGCCTCCACCACCTTCTCCCCCAACTGGTTCCAACCGTCTACCACTCTGTTTGCGAAAGTGAATTTTCAAATATTTCTTCGGCATCTGTGGTTAGCCAATTTATATCTATGACCTCTTGTTCTTGAAGTTCCAGGTCTCAGGAAATCTTTCCTGTCGATTTTATCAATTCCGTTTACTATTTTGTATGTAGTGATCAATTCACCTCTTTTTCTTCTGTATTCTAGTTTTTGGCATATTTAATGCTTCTAACCTTTCCTCGTAGCTCTTACCCTCAGTTCTGGGAGCCACTTAGTAGCATGTCTTTGCACCTTTTTCCCAGTTTGTTGATGTGCTTCTTAAGATATTCGCACCAAACAACAGCTGCATATTCTAGCTTTGGCCTAACAAAAGTCATGAACAATTTCTTTAGTATATCCCCCATCCATGTATTTAAAAGCAATTCTGAAGTTAGAAAGCATAGCATAGGCTCCTTGTACAAAGCCTGAATTGTCCTTGTGTGTGTGTGTGTGTTGTGTGTGTGTGTGTGTGTTGTGTGTGTGTGTGTGTGTGTGTTGTGGTGTGTGTGTGTGTGTGTGTGTGTGGTGTGTGTGTGTACTCACCTAGTTGTACTCACCTAGTTGTTCTTGCGTGGGATGAGCTCTGGCTCTTTGGTCCCGCCTCTCAACCGTCAATCAACAGGTGTACAGGTTCCTGAGCCTATTGGGCTCTATCATATCTACCACTGTGAAACTGTGTTGTATGGAGTCAGCCTCCACCACATCGTTTCCGAATGCATTCCATTTGTAAATCACTCTGACACTAAAAAGTTCTTTCTAATATCTCTGTGGCTCATTTGGGCACTCAGTTTCCACCTGTGTCCCCTTGTGCGTGTGCCCCTTGTGTTAAACAGCCGGTCTTTATCAACCCTGTCGATTCCCCTAAGAATCTTGAAAGTGGTGATCATGTCCCCCCCTAACTCTTCTGTCTTCCAACGACAGTGAGGTTCAATTCCTGTAGCATCTCCTCGTAGCTCATACCTCCTCAGCTCGGGTACTAGTCTGGTGGGCAAACCTTTGAAACCTTCACCAGTTTAGTTTTAGTTCTTGACTAGATATGACTACCAGGCTGGAGCCGCAATACTCACAGATATGGTCTGACATATGTGGTATATAATGTTCTGAAAGATTCCATTACACAAGTTTCTAAAGGCCGTTACTTATGTAGCCAACCTGGCATATGACTGCTGATGTTATCCTCTTGATATGAGCTTCAGGGGACAGGTCTGGCGGATATTCAACCCCCAGGTCTTTTCTCTCTCTCTCTGTAACTCTCTGAAGTATTACATCTCCCAAGTGATACCTTGTATCTGGTCTCCTGCTTCCTACCCCTATCTTCATTACATTACATTTGCTTGGTTAAACTAACAGCCATTTGTTCGACCATTCCGCAGCTTGTCCAGGTCTTCTTGAAGCCTCAAACTGTCCTCCTCTGTCTTAATCCTTCGGTGTGTGTGTGTGTGTGTGGTGTGTGTGTGTGTGGGTGGTGTGTGTGTGTGTGTGTGTGTGTGTGTGTGTGTGTGTGTGTGTGTGTGAAAATCACGAAATTACGTGATGAAAAATGTGAGTGTCAGACCACGGAGGAAGAATTGAAACAGGGCATTTCCTTAATACTTTCGTATAATGTGTACTTTCAGTACTTTGTGTAAAAAGCACTCAGCCCAGGTGTTGTTTGTGTGACCACCTTCACTATCCTGCCTCACTACAGGTACAGTGTATCTACCCTACCTCTGTTGGGAATCGTTATTGCTTAGTACCTCAGAATGCTCTGCTTATTTCAGTACTAATTCATGCCTATATCACTGTATCACTGATTCATAGTTCAGGGGATAACAGACACAAAACACTGTCCATCATCACCACCCACATGCCGCTGCGTCACTACATCGCGGCGTCACTACATCGCGGTGCGTCACTACATCGCGGCGTCACTACATCGCCTGGCGTCATGACTCAGGGGACAAAGACTGCATTTACCCATCACCTACTACACTCCCCCCCCCCCAACCACACACACACACCGGTCACCCACACACTACAACCCAACTGCCTATGGTTGGGGTTGACTGCATGTATCCGGATCTAAAAATTTTACAAGTGTGAGTACGACAGGGTTCAGTTTCTTGCACCGGTAATGTTCCTTGTCTAAATAAATGATCTACCAGATGGAATGCAGAATTATGTGACAGTTTGCCAAAGATGCTAAGATAATAGGGGAGATAAGAACCTTAGATGATTGTTATGCCCTTCTAGAAGATCTGGACAAAATAGTGTATGGAGATCCACTTGACAAATGGTATTTCATGTCAATAAATGCCATGTTATTGAATGTGGAATAGGAAGACATAGACCCCACACAACCTATAATTATGTGAGAATCTTAAAGAATTCTGATAAAATAAAGAGATGTAGGGGTGGTCTAGATTGAAAACTATCACCGAGGATCACATAAAGAATATTGTGCGAGGAGCCTATGCCACGCTTCTAACTTCAGAATGCTTTAAATACATGGATGGCGATATACTAAAGAAATTTGTTCACGACTTTTGTTGGACCAAAGCTGGAATATGTAGCGGTTGTGTGGTGCCCATATCTTAAGCACAAACCGTAAAAGGTGCAGACATGCAACTAAATGGTTTTCCAGAACTGAATGACAAGAGCTACGAGGAGAGGTTAGAGGCAATAAATTATGTCAAACTAGAAAATAGGAGAAACGGAGGTGATATGATCACATATATGATCGTACAAAATAGTAACGGGAAGTCGATAAAATTTATGGAAGAATTCCTGAAACCTGGAACTTCCGGAACAGGTCAAAGATTTACACTAACTAAACACTGCTGCCGTGGAAATAAGAAAAATCTTTTTCGCAAACAGAGTGGTAGACGGTTGGAACAAATTAGGAGAGAAGGTGGTGGAAGCCAAAGCCGTCAGTAGTTTCAAAGTGGTTATATGACAAAGAATATTGGGGAGACGGGACACCACGAGCGTAGCTCTCATCCTGTAACTACACTTTGGTAATTACCCACACACACACCTCCCATCACCCACCCACCCCCACGCTCGCGCACACGCACACGCGCGCGCGCACACACACCGCAATGGGGGCCAGGTAGCCTGGTGGATAGCGTGCAGGACTTGTAATTCTGTGGCGCGGTTCGATTCCCGCACCCGGCAGAAACAAATGGGCAAAGTTTCTTTCCCCTGAATGCCCCTGTTACCTAGCAGTAAATAGGTACCTGGGAGTTAGTCAGCTGTCACGGCTGCTTCCTGGGGTGTGTGTGTGTGTGTGGTGTGTGGAAAAAAAAAGTAGTTAGTTGTAGTAGTAAATAGTTGATTGACAGTTGAGAGGCGGGTCGAAGAGCAAAGCTCAACCCCCTTAAAATACAACTAAGTGAATACAACTAAGTGAATACACCCAAGCCCCCCACCCAACCACAAGGACAGGACTGTGAGCGACGGTCTCGCCTCATGCAGGTCGGCGTTCATCCCCCGACCGTCAGAAGTGGTTGAGCACCATTCCTTTCTCTGTCCCACCCCAGATCCTCATCCTGATCCCTTCCAAGTGCTAAATAGTCGAAATGTCTTGCGCTTTTCCCTGGTGAGCCCATTTTATCCAGCCCCCCACACCCGTCACCTACATGTCGTCGTCCCGTCATATAAATTCAAGTTTTGGCTTCAGACTTTCCCTAAATTATTTTTAGTACACTGTTCTTTATCTTCGAGACATCTTCAAAAATATTCTCCGGCTGACTGAATTTGTTCAATAATATGAAGCAGCAAAATTTATCCAGGGAAAGCACATAAATATAGAGCTTAATAACGGACTTTGCCGGAGTTGATATTTAGGATCGTCTGAAATCGACGGCAACCAAGCTGTTTGTGAATAAAATCCTGGATGTGTGTGTACTCGCCTAGTTTTACTCCCCAAGTTGTGCTTGCGGATGGTTGAACTTTGGCTCTTTGGTCCCGCTTCTTAACCGTCAATCAACTGGTGTACAGGTTCCTGAGCCTACTGGGCTCTATCATATCTACATTTGAAACTGTGTCTGGAGTCTGCCTCCACCACATTGCTACCTAGTGCATTCCATTTGTTGACTACTCTGACACTGAAAAAATTCTAATATCACTGGTGCTCATTTGGGTATTAAGTTTCCACTTGTGTCCCTTTCTGCGTGTCCCACCCGTGCCAAAGAGTTTGTCTTTGTCCACCCTGTCAATTCCCCCGAGAATTTTGTTGGTGGTTATCATGTCTCTCCTTACTCTTCTGTTTTCCAGGGACGTGAGATTCGGCTCCTTTAGCCGAATCGTATGAGCTTCCTCGTAGCTCATACCTCTCAGTTCCAGGACGAGTCTGGTGGCATACCGCTGAATCTTCTCTAACTTTATCTTGTGTTTAACTAGGTATGGACTCCACGCTGGAGCTGCATATTCCAGGATTGGTCTGACATAGGTGGTATACATGATCCCGAACGATTCCTTTCACAACTTTCTAAAGGCAGTTCTTATGTTGGCCAGTCTAGCATATGCTGCTGCTGATATTCTTTTGATGTGGACCTCTGGGGACAGGTTCGGTGTGATATCAACCCTCAGATATCTCTCTCTATTTGACTATTGCAGTATTTCACCTCCCAGATGGTACCTTGTGTTCAGCCTTCTGCTTCCTTCGCCTAATTTCATTACTTTAAACTTTCCTGAGTTGAACTTTAGTAGCCAATTTCTACACCATTCCTCCAGTTTGTCCAGGTCGTCCTGTAGTCTCTGTCTATCTTCATCTGTCTTGATTCTTCTCAGAATTTTTGCATCATCAGCAAACATTGAGAGGAATGAGTCTATACCCTCTGGAAGGTCGTTTACATATATTGGAAACAGGATGGGTCCAAGTATAGAGTTCTGTGAGACTCCGCTGGTGACATCTCGCCACTCTGATGTCTCCCCCTCACAGTTCCTCACTGTTTCCTTTTGTTTAGGTACTCCCTTATCCACTGGAGCACCTTACCTTTTACTCATGCCAGTTGCTCCAACTTTTGTATCAGCCTTTTATGGGGTACTGTCTCAAAGACTTTCTGTCAATCCAAGAAAATGCAGTCTGCCCACCTTTCTCTTTCATGCCTAATTTTTGTGGCTTAGTAACAGAATTCGGTTAATCCTGTGAGGCATGACTTACCATCTCTAAACCCATGCTGGTGGAATGTTACAAAGCTATTTATCTCACCCAAAACTGTTGTAACATATATACTCGCATTTGGGTGAGGTGATAAGACAAAAGCTGTTTAAATATTAGCATAGTAAAACTCTGTTTAGTGTTTGCAGGTTATAGTTGTGTGTGTGTAAATTAAAGTCTTTGAAAATGTGATAAGTTATTACAAAACGCGTTCAAGTGTCGCGTCAGACTAGAAATTTAAATTAATTTTGGAGAATTGATTTTTCAATTACCATCAACAGCAAAAAGAAACATAAGAAAGAAAATTCGTGTTAGAATTATTATTCTTACTTTTTCGGTCATATTTAATAATATATATATATATATATATATATATATATATATATATATATATATATATATATATATATATACAACTGAAAACTCACACCCCAGAAGTGACTCGAACCCATACTGCCAGGAGCAACGCAACTGGTATGTACAGGAATGCCTTAATCCACTTGACCATCACGACCGGACATAAGGAAGTGATAGCCGAAGCTATTTGAACCACTTCCCCGCCGGCACTCGGATGGTAATCTGGACATAGCAAAAAAAAAAAAAAAAAAATTAGTGATTTGATAAAATGCTATGCCCAAGATTACCATCCGAGTGCCGGCGGGGAAGTGGTTCAAATAGCTTCAGCTATCACTTCCTTATGTCCGGTCCTGATGGTCAAGTGGATTAAGGCGTCCTTGTACATACCAGTAGCGTTGCTCCTGGCAGTATGGGTTCGAGTCACTTCTGGGCTGTGAGTTTTTCAGTTGCATATAGTCCTGGGGACCATTCAGGCTTGTTCGCATATTATATATATATATATATATATATATAATATATATATATATATATATATATATATATATGTGACAATGATTATATGATTAAAAATGTGACAATGTCAACCACGGGGAAAAAAGAAACAGGAATTTCCTTAAGTACTTTCGTATATTAATACATCGTCAGAAGGAGTGCAAAGGAGGAGTGCTTCAGAAGGAGTACTCCTTCTGAAGATGTATTAATATACGAAAGTACTTAAGGAAATTCCTGTTTCATTTTTCCTCCGTGGTCTGACATTGTCATATATATTTATATTTATATAATAATGATATTTTAAAAATATCTTACAAATCTCAAACGTTCAAAATTTTTAGACAAAGTTTCTTGAAAACAACAAATTGGTTGAATATTAACTTGACCCAATAGTAAACTTTCTGGCCGTTCATGTTGGCTTTAGTCTGTCTAGTA
>WNGS01148931.1:0-12161 GCA_020271785.1 Procambarus virginalis | reverse complement strand
CCCATTATTTTGCGGTATAATTTTTGTATGCCCATTCCTATTCATATGGCGTCACGTATTTATTAGCCATTTAGCGTTATAACTTAGCCTATGCTTCTTCATCCAAGAACTTCTTTAATAATCATTTATGATTCTTTTAATTTGTGGATTAAATTTTTGTATATTAATTTACTTGGTAAGTAATTTATATAATTAATCTTTATAATTAAATTGTAAATTATTATGTTAAGTACATTTAATTATCTTAATTAATAATAAATTAAGCCCCCACGGGTGCGTTTCTTCTTCCAACCCACAGAAAATAGTCCCGCTGTATGCAAAGCAATCGGCGAAATTTCTGGGGGCAGTAAGAAAACGGAATACCATATCTGTGACTAACCGTCCCTGGTTGCGTGCGCATCACGCAGGGGCATTTAAGCGCGTCCAGGGGACCTCGGCACCTTCTTGCTGGGCCCTGCATCCCGGCGTTAACACGTACACAACGCCCACCCGCCGCCCAGGTTCCTCTGCTTCCCCTGGCATTACAGGGGAAGGCGCTATTAGAGCTTGCTGAGGACACTTGTCCCAATTTGCAATTGACTTGTTGTTTACCTTTCGGGGGGGTGCTCCGACGGCACCCCCAAAGTGATAAGCCAAAGAATACAAAGAACTGGAATTACCGCAGTCTATTTACAGATTTCACGGCAATTGAGTTACATTAGCATGATAACGGCTATCCAGTATTTGCCTGTAGAATTTTTATGCCATTCCACTATGCATTATGAGGCAGTATGTTATGTTTATCCATTTAGGTCGTTGTATATCTTGCCTATGACTTCTTCATGCAAAGCAACCTTCCGTTAATCAATCATTTATGATATTTAAGTTGTGATAAATCTTCGTACTTCAATTACTTGTAAGTACATTTATCGATAAATATACTTTAGCATTATAATTATTTGTACTTATTATGTAAGTATTAATTATATAAGATTAATAAGTAAATTCTATAGCCCCCCACGTGGTGCGTTTCCTTCCACCACAGAAAGTCAAGATATAATATTTTGGACTTACACCATTTCCTATAAAGTTGCAACTTAATTGTTATAGATCATCATATACAGACCAGAAATTAAACTTATAAATGTATGAGGTTAAGACTACACGTATTTAATTATGGACGCATACTCACTCTTGCCAGACCTTAGAATATAAACCATACAATATATAATTATAATAATTCATTTTTAGGGGAACTGGAAGCCACATTATATTCATTCACGATAGGCTTATATCACAGGTCATCCTTAAGGTCAACTTACGGACCCCAGGGCCCAGGAGGCAACCCACAACAAGCTGACTAATTCCTGAGTACCTACTGACTGCGAGGTGAACAGGTGCATTACGTGAAAGGAAATTACTCAACTCATTTCTGTCCCGCCCAGGAATCGAACACGGAATTCTCGATAGTGTAGCTTCGCGAACGAACAAGACTAATACGGGGACCCCTATACATATGATGATCTGTTTTATATTATCAGAAAAACGGAAACATACTAATTATTTGTAAATATTGGTCATGAAAGTATTTTGGAAACAGAGGTGTAATGTTTAGTTATCTTAATATAGACACGAATATCCTACTCTCCTATCTGGAATGTGGTAGTTTATTGTGCACACCCATACTCATCCTGGTGAATTGGGTTATTGGGCACCCCATACTCATCCTGTGAGTCTTGTTTACGTGCACACTATACTCATCCTCTGTGCGGTGTAGATTTTATTGTGCACACCCATAACTCCATCCTGATTACCAAGTAGTTTGTTTAAACCCCATACCCAATCCTGTGGCCGTAATGTAGTTTGTGCAACCCATTCCCATCCTGTTACCAGTAGTTTGGGCACCCCCTACTCATCCTCTGTGCGGTAATTATTATGCATCCCATACTCATCCCTGTTACCAGTAGTTTGTGGCAACCCATACCCATATCCTGTTACCTGTAATTTAGGTGCAACCCATTCTCGTCCTGTTAGCAGTTGTTTGTGCACCCCCATACCCACTCTGTGACCTGGTAAATCCCTTGGGCAACCCATACTTAATCCTGTTATAACTGATAGGGTTATTGTGCACCTTATACTCATTCTGTGAGTCATAGGACCATCGTACAACCCGGTTTCGCATTTTCTGATCAGGGGAAGGAAGACACAAACAGTATGGGGCGTAAATTTATTAATACAGTATAAATAATTCTGCAGAGTAAGACAGGCTTCTAAGTAGGTCTTAACAAATGTACAACATAGCCGTGGCTAACTCAAAGTACACGAAACAACTTAAAATGTACACCCGCTGTAAAATAAAAGTAATCTTGTAGCCTAGTAACAAACTCTGCAGAAAACTAATGGCCTATTGTCTAGAATTAGCAGTGAGGCGAATGTAACAAATCTAAGTATAACAGTCAGGACACCATAAGTGAACAACATAACATAATGGAAACCTAGCTGGAAATAAACAGGCGGCAGAAAATTACATTTTGACTGGGAAAGCCTGATATGAATTTGGAGAAGAAAATAACCCCAGGCCAGAGGCCGAGCCGCCAAGGAATAAGGAGAAAGAATTTCCTAAATAACCCAGGCCAGAGGCCGACTTAAGGTAGGGCTTACTAGTAGAATGGCAGTAAAGTCAAAGTAGTAGCTGCGGACAGCGGAACAGATTGGGGACGGGCGCTGCACCCCCCCACCCATCCCAGTGAAACGGGAGGAAAGACGTACGGAACAACGACTGACGTAGTCAGAACCGGGGAAACTGGCAGCCAGCAGAAAGGGGGAGGAGGGTGGGCGCTTCTTGAGTCGCGGACGGTGACGGGAGCGGAGTGAGAGAGAAACCTCCCATTCCGCGCTATTTATGCCACCCAGACTGTCCGCACCGCGCCTTGCGGAACGCGGTGCGCAATTGTCTTCCTTCCCATCAGAAATTCCACCGCCTTTCGTTCAAAAGGCAGTGTCCATTTTCTGATCAGGGGAAGGAAGACACAAACAGTATGGGGCGTAAATTTATTAATACAGTATAAATAATTCTGCAGAGTAAGACAGGCTTCTAAGTAGGTCTTAACAAATGTACAACATAGCCGTGGCTAACTCAAAGTACACGAAACAACTTAAAATGTACACCCGCTGTAAAATAAAAGTAATCTTGTAGCCTAGTAACAAACTCTGCAGAAAACTAATGGCCTATTGTCTAGAATTAGCAGTGAGGCGAATGTAACAAATCTAAGTATAACAGTCAGGACACCATAAGTGAACAACATAACATAATGGAAACCCTAGCTGGAAATAAACAGGCGGCAGAAAATTACATTTTGACTGGGAAAGCCTGATATGAATTTGGAGAAGAAAATAACCCAGGCCAGAGGCCGAGCCGCCAAGGAATAAGGAGAAAGAATTTCCTAAATAACCCCAGGCCAGAGGCCGACTTAAGGTAGGGCTTACTAGTAGAATGGCAGTAAAGTCAAAGTAGTAGCTGCGGACAGCGGAACAGATTGGGGACGGGCGCTGCACCCCCACCCCGCAGGGGCAGCAGGCCGGACCCCACCCCCGAAGGGCGAGTGCCCGCTGGCCGCGAGGGAAAACCCCCAAGGGGCAGAGCAACTATGCTACCGAACTGGGAAGGAAAGGAGGAGAGACTGGAGGAGCTCGCACGTCTCCTCGACTTATGCCCCCTGGCCCTTGGTCGACGGTTGGGGAAGGGGGGGGGGCGGCTGTAGCAGCCGTGGCAGGGTCGGCCTCGGTGGTCCCCATGCCCAGAAGGCTTGTGTCAGGAGAGGGCATCCGAGCCTGCGCGAAGGCGCCTGAAGCGTCGTCCAATCGTCTGCCGAAAGGGGGTGGAGGCTGCGTCGCTGTGCCACCCCCCACTTTGCCGGCAGGGGGCCTCTGGGAAATGTAGTCGCCGTCCACATCAGAGCCCCCGAGGAGGCCCCCGAGGAGGGGGAGGCGAAACGGGCGGGTTTCGTCCTGGCCCAGGCCGTCTGCGTCCTCACACCACTGCGCTGTTGTCCTCGCACGCCGCCGCCCGAGCCCTCTTCCGTGTTGCAGTTGCTGCGTGATCCGGCTTCTCGCCACTGCGGAAAATGAAAAAGTAAGCATCGGTAGGACTAACAGGAAAAAGCAGGCAGGGAAACCCAGCTGCCGCACCAGCAACCGTCACATACACCAGTAGACAAAAGCAAAGGTAAAGTTAATTGACCATAGTGAGTGAAAATACCGGACAGATAGCCAAAGCTATCGTAATAAAACCAATGTAATAAAGCTGTCAGTTAAATAGATTAAGAGAGTAATATTCATGTAAGATTGAACAGTATTATTCATGTTAGTTTGGTTATATTAAGACCGTATTATTCATTGTATAGTTTGATTATATTAAGACAGTATTAATCGTGGTATAGTTTGGAAGAATTCAAACAAATAATCTCGAAAGTGAAAAGCAAAATTATTTGAGTATCCCACTAGAAATGGACACTGCTTTAACACTGCAACAGTATTATTAAGTAAATACGTATTGCTTAAGTAAATTTAAGCTGAACAAATAAAGAGTAAACAGTGATAATCATGGATAACTTGGGTAGATTAAAGCAGGACTATACAAGGTATAGGAAGGGTAGGATAAACAGTAATAATGCAAGGTATAGTTTGGATAGATTAAAACTAATGTCCATGGGATAGAATGGATAATTAAAACAGTACGTATCCATGGAATAGTTGGTCTAGATTAAAACAATAATAGTCTCAAAAGTGAAACAAATTAACTGCGTATCCCACAGCAATGTACACTGCTTTAACTCTGCAACTGGATTAGTAAGTAAATACAGGGCATAACTGAAAGCTGAACAATGTAATAAATTAATTTAGGAAAACTTAAATAAATGATAACATGTTGTAGCCCACCCAAGCCGACAGACCGCTCTACGTCCTGCGCCTACCCTGTAGGAGTAGAACAGAACAGTGAGAACGGGAGGGGAATAATATATTCTAATAATAGCATAAGACCGTAATATAATGTACTTGATATAAGATGAACAAACGAAAGAAATAGTGATAAACATGGGAAGATTAGTTGGCTTAAAGCGGGATTAATCAAGGGATAGGATGGTAGGTTAAATAGTAATAGTGCATGGTAAGGTTTGGATAGAGTAAACTGAAAAGTTCAAGGGATGGAATGGCTAATAAACAGTAATAAACAAGGGAGAATGGCTAGCCTAAAGCAATAATATTCTCAAAAGTGCAACAAAAGACAAAAGTCTGTGACGAACAAGCGGGGCTGAGCCAGCCAGACAAGCAGCTGTGACGAACGAGCTGGGCTACACCAGCCAGACAAACGTCTGGGACGAGCGAGCTGGGCTACACCAGCCAGACAAACGTCTGGGACGAACGAGCTGGGCTACACCAGCCAGACAAACGTCTGGGACGAACGAGCTGGGCTACACCAGCAGAGTGCCAGTACATTACCTGTTGAGTTACTGAGAGTGCCAGTACATTACCTGGTGAGTTACTTAGAGTGCCAGTACATTACCTGGTGAGTTACTGAGCGTCAGTACATTAGCTGGTGAGTTAAAGAGAGTGCCATGATATTACCTGGTGAGTTACTGAGAGTGGCAGTACATTACCTGGCGAGTTACTGAGTGGCAGTACATTGCCTGGTGCGTTACTGAGAGTGGCAGTACATTACCTGGTGAGTTACTGAGTGGCAGTACATTACCTGGTGAATTACTGAGGGTGCCAGTACATTACCTGGTGAGTTACTGAGTGCCAGTACAGTACCTGGTGAGTTACTGAGTGCCAGTACATTACCTGGTGAGTTACTGAGAGTGCCAGTACGTTATCTGGTGAGTTACTGAGAGTGCAATGATATTACCTGGTGAGTTACTGAGAGTGGCAGTACATTACCTGGTGAGTTACTGAGAGTGGTAGTACATTACCTGGTGAGTTACTGAGAGTGGCAGTACATTACCTGGTGAGTTACTGAGAGTGGTAGTACATTACCTGGTGAGTTACTGAGAGTTACACCAGCCAGACAAACGTCTGGGACGAACGAGCTGGGCTACACCAGCCAGACAAACGTCTGGGACGAACGAGCTGGGCTACACCAGCCAGACAAACGTCTGGGACGAACGAGCTGGGCTACACCAGCCAGACAAACATCTGGGACGAGCGAGCTGGGCTACACCAGCCAGACAAACATCTGGGGCGAACGAGCTGGGCTACACCAGCCAGACAAACGACTGGGACGAACGAGCTGGGCTACACGAGCCAGGGAAACAACTGGGACGAACAGGCTGTGCGGCGCCAAACAGCCAAACGAATAGGACGAACAGGCTGGGCTACACCAGCCAGACAAACGTCTAGGACGAACAGGCTGGGCTACACCAGCCGGACAAAAGACTAGGTAAGAACAGGCTGGGCTACACCAGCCAAACAAACGTGTAGGGACGAACAGGCTGGGCTACACCAGCCGGACAAACGTGTAGGACGAACAGGCTGGGCTACACCAGCCAGACAAACGTGTAGGACGAACAGGCTGGGCTACACCAGCCAGACAAACGTGTAGGTACGAACAGGCTGGGCTACACCAGCCAGACAAACGTGAAGGTACGAACAGGCTGGGCTACACCAGCCAGACAAACGTCTAGGACGAACAGGCTGAGCTACACCAGCCAGACACCCGTCTGGGGACGAACAGGCTGGGCTACACCAGCCAGACAAACGTCTAGGACGCACAGGCTGGGCTACACCAGCCAGACAAACGTGAAGTTACGAACAGGCTGGGCTACACCGGCGAGACAAACGTGTAGCTACGAACAGGCTGGGCTACACCAGCCAGAAAAACGTCTAGGACGAACAGGCTGAGCTACACCAGCCAGACAAACGTCTGGGGACGAACAGGCTGGGCTACACCAGCCAGACAAACGTCTAGGACGCACAGGCTGGGCTACACCAGCCAGACAACGTCTAGGACGAACAGGCTGGGCTACACCAGCCAGACAAACGTCTAGGACGAACAGGCTGGGCTACACCAGCCAGACAAACGTCTAGGTACGAACAGGCTGGGCTACACCAGCCAGCCAAACTTCTAGGGAGGAACAAGCTGGGCTACACCAGCCAGACAAACGTCTAAGGACGAACTGGCTGGGCTACACCAGCCAGACAAACGTAATGGGCCAACAGGCTGGGCTACACCAGCCAGGCAAACGTCTAGGGACGAACAGGCTGGGCTACACCAGCCAACCTTGGCATGGGCCCCTAGGGTCGGTCTCTAGGGACAAAGACGACTAATAACCCGGCCAGGAGGCGTCACCACCAAGGGTGACGCCAGGACGCTCGCAGGGAGCCTGGCCGGACACGCACGACTAGGAACGCGCCACGAACCCTGGCCCCTAGGGACAAGCCTAGGAGACGCAACAGACCGGGTTCCAGGGAAGACGCCTGGGAGGGGGGGGGAGTAAACGAAAAGCATCCCTGGGGCGAGTGCTCTATAGAGCGCCAAGCCACGTGGGCGCCGCCTACCGGGCTTGGGCCCCAGGGCGCAGGTCCACAGAAACCAGCCACGTGACGTCGCCACAGAGGGCGGTGCTAGACCACAGAGGGAGCCTGGCCGTGCACGCACGACCAGGCGCGGGCGAGACATGGCCCCTAGGGCAAGCCTAGGGGCACAGCAAACCGGGCTCCCGATAAACGCCTGGGAGGGCCCACCTGGGACGAATGCTCCACCGAGCGTACATTAGGGCCCGGGCCCCAGGGGCACAGGACCACCGAAACCTGGCCACGAGAGACGCCGCAGACAAGCAGCACACCATTCCCGACCTGGAGGCGCACCTGCAACCCCAGGCAGGCAAACAGGCGGGATGCCCAGGGAACTAGCTAAGGCGGTACGAACGGGCCGCGAGGGACGGCGCAACCACACGCCAGCACTGGGGAAAGTCCTGACTAACTTGAACAGGAAACTCTTTTACCTTAAGGTTTGCTGAGTACGACAGGGAGCCCCTGCCGGATCAGGGAAAGTCAGAGCTGGGACCATGGTAGCGGGGATGGGGTCCATTTGCTTGAGATGCAGTATAGAGTACTGGCCCACGTGTCGATGAGGCGCGGCGCTGAGCGTGGAGTCCGCTTCTTGAGTCGCGGACGGTGACGGGAGCGGAGTGAGAGAGAAACCTCCCATTCCGCGCTATTTATGCCACCCAGACTGTCCGCACCGCGCCTTGCGGAACGCGGTGCGCAATTGTCTTCCTTCCCCATCAGAAATTCCACCGCCTTTCGTTCAAAAGGCAGTGTCCATTTCTCATCGTGTGAATCTTTGTTTTACTTTGCTCTCCATACTCATCCTCTGTGCGATAGTTTCTTATGCATCCCATACCCATCGTGTGAGTGGTAGTTCATTGTGTACCCTATATACTCATCATGTGAGCATAGGGTACACAATGAGTCCATTTGTACTCCATAGTCATCATCAAGAAGTGTATTTTACCAGCATTGTAATACAAATTAAGAATAAAGTCTTAACTGGAGTACGGACCCATAATCAAAATAAGAGCCATCACTAATTATAATGACAACCGGCCTAGGCTACACTTCCGCCTTCGACAAGCTGCCGCCGGAGGTGGGTAGTTTATTGTACACCCCCGCACCCCCAGCCCTGGGGAGCGGGCATTGGAATGTGGACATGTAAACCATTACCCCCCCCCCCTTACTCCTCCTGTTAACAATAATACAAATAATAACAAAAAAAAAACTAATAATATTAATAAAAATAATAATGAAGAAACTTACTGTAATACTCTTGTGCTTGAATGAAGATGAAGGAAAGACTCAATAAATGTGTAAGTGTATTAAAAACTAAATTTTCAAATCTAACCTTCATTCCTTCTCAATGTGCTGTATACCATGAAATGATTATACATTGTTCTATTGTGAACATTGTATACAGGGCCTCAGGATATACATCCCCACAACAATGAACTACCTCCCAGGTATCTAATTACTGCTAGGTTAACAGCAGGTCATCTAGCAGTAAACACCACCTGCCAGCTCACCTAGTAATGAACACCACCTGCACATCGCACCGCACCACCTGCCAGCAGGTGCAGAAGTACGATGGAGAGAGCAAAGTATACAATATTTTCTGATCAGGGGAAGGAAGACACAAACAGTATGGGGCGTAAATTTATTAATACAGTATAAATAATTCTGCAGAGTAAGACAGGCTTCTAAGTAGGTCTTAACAAATGTACAACATAGCCGTGGCTAACTCAAAGTACACGAAACAACTTAAAATGTACACCCGCTGTAAAATAAAAGTAATCTTGTAGCCTAGTAACAAACTCTGCAGAAAACTAATGGCCTATTGTCTAGAATTAGCAGTGAGGCGAATGTAACAAATCTAAGTATAACAGTCAGGACACCATAAGTGAACAACATAACATAATGGAAACCCTAGCTGGAAATAAACAGGCGGCAGAAAATTACATATTGACTGGGAAAGCCTGATATGAATTTGGAGAAGAAAATAACCCCAGGCCAGAGGCCGAGCCGCCAAGGAATAAGGAGAAAGAATTTCCTAAATAACCCCAGGTCAGAGGCCGACTTAAGGTAGGGCTTACTAGTAGAATGGCAGTAAAGTCAAAGTAGTAGCTGCGGACAGCGGAACAGAATGGGGACGGGCGCTGCACCCCCACCCCGCAGGGGCCAGCAGGCCGGACCCCCCCCCCCCCGAAGGCGAGTGCCCGCTGGCCGCGAGGGAAAAACCCCAAGGGGCAGAGCAACTATGCTACCGAACTGGGAAGGAAAGGAGGACAGACTGGAGGAGCTCGCACGTCTCCTCGACTTATGCCCCCTGGCCCTTGGTCGACGGTTGGGGAAGGGGGGGGCGGCTGTAGCAGCCGTGGCAGGGTCGGCCTTGGTGGTCCCCATGCCCAGAAGGCTTGTGTCATGAGAGGGCATCCGAGCCTGCGCGAAGGCGCCTGAAGCGTCGTCCAATCGTCTGCCGAAAGGGGGTGGAGGCTGCGTACGCGCTGTGCCACCCCCCACTTTGCCGGCAGGGGGCCTCTGGGAAAAGTAGTCGCCGTCCACATCAGAGCCCCCCGAGGAGGCCCCCGAGGAGGGGGAGGCGAAACGGGCGGGTTTCGTCCTGGCCCAGGCCGGCTGCGTCCTCACACCACTGCGCTGTTGTCCTCGCACGCCGCCGCCCGAGCCCTCTTCCGTGTTGCAGTTGCTGCGTGATCCGGCTTCTCGCCACTGCGGAAAATGAAAAAGTAAGCATCGGTAGGACTAACAGGAAAAAGCAGGCAGGGAAACCCAGCTGCCGCACCAGCAACCGTCACATACACCAGTAGACAAAAGCAAAGGTAAAGTTAATTGACCATAGTGAGTGAAAATACCGGACAGATAGCCAAAGCTATCGTAATAAAACCAATGTAATAAAGCTGTCAGTTAAATAGATTAAGAGAGTAATATTCATGTAAGATTGAACAGTATTATTCATGTTAGTTTGGTTATATTAAGACCGTATTATTCATTGTATAGTTTGATTATATTAAGACAGTATTAATCGTGGTATAGTTTGGAAGAATTCAAACAATTAATCTCGAAAGTGAAAAGCAAAATTAAGAGTATCCCACTAGAGATGGACACTGCTTTAACACTGCAACAGTATTATTAAGTAAATACGTATTGCTTAAGTAAATTTAAGCTGAACAAATAAAGAGTAAACAGTGATAATCATGGATAACTTGGGTAGATTAAAGCAGGACTATACAAGGTATAGGATGGGTAGGTTAAACAGTAATATATGCAAGGTATAGTTTGGATAGATTAAAACTAATGTCCATGGGATAGAATGGATAATTAAAACAGTACTTATCCATGGAATAGTTGGTCTAGATTAAAACGATAATAGTCTCAAAAGTGAAACAAATTAACTGCGTATCCCACAGCAATGTACACTGCTTTAACTCTGCAACTGGATTAGTAAGTAAATACAGGGCATAACTGAAAGCTGAACAATGTAATAAATTAATTTAGGAAAACTTAAATAAATGATAACATGTTGTAGCCCACCCAAGCCGACAGACCGCTCTACGTCCTGCGCCTACCCTGTAGGAGTAGAACAGAACAGTGAGAACGGGAGGGGAATAATATATTCTAATAATAGAATAAGACCGTAATATAATGTACTTGATATAAGATGAACAAACGAAAGAAATAGAGATAAACATGGGAAGATTTGTTGGCTTAAAGCGGGATTAATCAAGGGATAGGAAGGTAGGTTAAATAGTAATAGTGCATGGTATGGTTTGGATAGAGTAAACTGAAAAGTTCAAGGGATGGAATGGCTAATAAACAGTAATAAACAAGGGAGAATGGCTAGCCTAAAGCAATAATATTCTCAAAAGTGCAACAAAAGACAAAAGTCTGTGACGAACAAGCGGGGCTGAGCCAGCCAGACAAGCGGCTGTGACGAACGAGCTGGGCTACATCGGCCAGACAAACGTCTGGGACGAGCGAGCTGGGCTACACCAGCCAGACAAACGTCTGGGACGAACGAGCTGGGCTACACCAGCCAGACAAACGTCTGGGACGAGCGAGCTGGGCTACACCAGCCAGACAAACGTCTCGGACGAACGAGCTGGGCTACACCAGCCAGACAAACGTCTGGGACGAACGAGCTGGGCTACACCAGCAGAGTGCCAGTACATTACCTGGTGAGTTACCGAGAGTGCCAGTACATTACCTGGTGAGTTACTGAGAGTGCCAGTACATTACCTGGTGAGTTACTGAGTGTCAGTACATTATCTGGTGAGTTAATGAGAGTGCCATGATATTACCTGGTGAGTTACTGAGAGTGGCAGTACATTACCTGGTGAGTTACTGAGAGTGGCAGTACATTGCCTGGTGAGTTACTGAGAGTGGCAGTACATTACCTGGTGAGTTACTGAGAGTGGCAGTACATTACCTGGTGAGTTACTGAGAGTGGCAGTACATTGCCTGGTGAGTTACTGAGAGTGGCAGTACATTACCTGGTGAGTTACTGAGAGTGGCAGTACATTACCTGGTGAATTACTGAAGGTGCCAGTACATTACCTGGTGAGTTACTGAGTGCCAGTACAGTACCTGGTGAGTTACTGAGAGTGCCAGTACAT
>WNGS01148930.1:17371-31556 GCA_020271785.1 Procambarus virginalis | reverse complement strand
GTTTAACAGCTGCTACGGGCTGCATCTTGGGGATGTGCGTGTGTTAGAGAGAATATGTGTAGTGGACATAATATGAAAAAAATAATTCGGTTAGAAAGGAGAGGTCCAAGAGCTAATAGCTCGATTCTGTAGACCCACAATAGTAAAATCCACACACACATGCACACGCAAGCTCACATACACGAGTATTTTTTTCCTCGTAACTCATTTTCTCCCCTGTACCATTCGTGGGAAGATTTGTAGCGCCTCCTCCTCCTGAGAGTGTTGGAGTCGACAGCACTACACTGCGTCAGGAGGGAGAGAGAGAGAGAGAGAAAGAGAGAGAGCAGAGCAAGACCGGATCAGCGCTCCTTCTTACAAATATTTCTCACGCTACACAAAACTAATTAAAACTTAACCTCTCCGAAGCGACATGTCTCACTTTGTGCTGTGAATCTCGGGTCTTAAGACCGCTCTTTGAAACTAGTCAATGATATAATAGTTATCTTTTTTCAGAGCCCCAGATTTCTTAAGCCAGCTAATGCTACTTTTATCCGTTAGCAGAGTTTTTGTTCTTTATAAGTAGTTATGGGACCACTTGTATTTATGATTTTGTGCACTTCTTCTACTGAAACTTTCTGATGGTTGTAGTTTTCACAGCATTCGGACGAAAAATATTATACTCTGCTTCTTGTTCTTTAAAAGAACTCTATGGCAGAAATCTTTTCCTATGTGTGCGTATATTCTTCTTTTCGAGTTCTAGGTTGAAGAGCTTAAAATGACTTAAATAATTTGGATATCATGAATAAAGCTTATACATCTAAATCAAAATTTAAAATTGTTGCCGGTTAATTGCAGCCACCTTTAGATTGCAAATTTCGGATAAGAAGTGGAAACAAATAATTTTTCAAAGGCTTCTGAATTGCAGGATGAAAAAGAGTCAAATTAAAATAAAAAAATCCAGTTTTTTCAATACTTCGCTAGTTCACGTAAAATTAATACTTTGCATTGGTGTTTTAAAACGTAATTGTTGCATCCGAGTATTATAGATTAATTCCAGAATCGCTCAAATATTTTCATTATCGCTAAAAATTCCCAGTATCCACAGATATTTCAGAATTCCAAATATCCTCCGATATTCCCGTTATTTGTTTAGAGAACTCTGAAGATAAGCCAATATTCCTGGGTAAAACTGCATTGTTAACAAGAATTTCATCCATTCGAGAAGCAATTATATGTAATATTAAAAAAAGTTTACTTGTAGTTGTTTTGCATTATTCTCGAATAGCTAACGGGGGATATTTTAAATTCTCTTAAAGATGTTTTCAAAGTACCGTAAACACTTTGAAATTTCTCTCTCTATTTTAAAAGAAAATGTTTACCAGAATAAATTTGACGGGAATGAAACGTTTCTAATGTTATACGAATGTGAATTGTATTCCTAATATTAAAAATTGAAATGTATAAAAAATTGTCTAAAATCTGCGTCACCTCGACAAATGAATCTAGTAGAGAAACTCCAACCCAGCCTGGCATAAGCTTTTAAAAAACCCTATTCTCACTCAAACATAATGCTAATCCCATCTTCTGACTTAAAGTGGAGTATTATTGAAATATATGGCGTTCCCAGACTTAAATATGAACAAACACCTCAGGATCAAAGTTTAGACTGCAAACACGTGAATGTCAACACGTCCTCCAAATACGTCAAGAGCGTACCGAGTCGTGATTGGCTAGAAACAGTGATGTAAACATTGGTTGGATCTCTCGTGTTGACATGGGATACGGCCTCAATAATATTTTTCTATTCCTCTCGATCCTACAAGCGTATTTTAATATATTACAGGTGATGTTGACACTGGTGTTAATGTTGAATGGGTATGCCAATGTCTGGCAGCCCGCCATGTTATAAATTTATCAAAATTCGATAGATTATTGTCATGATAAGTAGGAATTCACTGACGTCCACAATGAGAGCATGATTATTTTACTATATCTTACCGCATCCGTTGATAAATCAATATTTATTTATATATTTATTAGATATATCTTTCACATTTGACACGATATTTGTATATTAAGTGTTGTATTCAGAAGATAGGACGACAGTGTCTTGTATGTCATGTAGTATATACATATATATATATATATTATAAATATATAATATATATATATATATCTATATATATATATCTATATATATATATATATATATATATATATATATATATCATATTATAATATATATATATATGACACGCTTCTATAAATGTGTTGTTATCTTTCTAACATATTTATTAACATAATCATTGGCAGCCGTGTAACCGCTTGGACTGCACGGTAACGCGACTTTTTTTCCAGGTCGGTGTTCAATCCCCGACCGTAAAAGTGGTTAGGAACAATTCGTTTCCTCCGTACAACCCTAAATCTTTATCCACATATCTCAGAAGCTTGATACAAATATCAATTTTCAATTCCGTGTGTATTTCCTTTCCATTACAGTATCTCCAGCACTGCGTTTTTCCACTGGATCAGAAGTTTTCCACTTCAATATTTTTCTTTGACTCGCCTATGCACAGACTTTAGTTTCGAAGTTATCCCGTCGCTTCTGCTTGTGACACATTGTCTGTTAATAGAGTTGTAAGAAATATGGTGAAACCGAACTGGTGGTCTTTGATATCCAAGAACCCCACAACGCTGCCACTCTCACGTAAAGAAATATAAGGTTTAAAATTCAAGAAATTACGAGGTCAACCGGAATTTGTGAAAGGTTTTGCTGGTGTGCAAAGTTACGCTTTGCGTAAACCAGTCCCCCGGTGAGAGGCAGCCATAGCCGTGGACATTGCAATCACTGCTCTTGAGTTAGAGAAGCCTCCATGTAAATCGTGAGTTGGAGTACCAGCTGAGCCTTTCACAAATTCAGGTGAATCTGAAATTCCTTGGATTGCGGACCTTATTCTTCTTTATGGAGGAGCGATAGCGTGTTGGTCTTGGGTATTTTAGATCCCAGTTCGAGTTCAGCGTATTCCTTAAAAATTGCATATTGTTCTAGTGAGCTTTTGTTTAATAGTGTGCTATCCTCCAATTATTAATATTTGCACAATAGCACTAATATTCAATTTATTGTTGCCTCCATTAGTAAGAAAGATAACAATTGTAACATTAGAATTAGGAATAGTCTAAGGTCGAATTACCTCAGGAATCGAACCCGTAACCAAAAACTCAACCACCTATACCAGTGGCGTTATTTTTCTTTTGAAAGAGGTGTAAGGGTGATGTTGTCGAGAGGCAATCTTTCTCCTCTCTGACCCATTTACTTTCATATCAAGAACTTGCGAGAAAACGTTAACCTGGGAGATAAAGATGTTAGGATGCAGTGTTGATTGTGTGTTACTGACGACGCCCGGGATGTAGGTGAGGATTGTGTCTCTGATTGTATTACCGTGAGGTCGCAGTTCCTCATCAGTAAACATGTTGTGGCGGAGATGTATATTTTGACTCCAACTGTGTGGTTTTGAGAGACAACTGTGTGATGGTGAGAGACAACTGTGTAGCAGTGAGATACATCTGTATAGCGGCGAAAAGTGAGAGACAGCTATGCAGTAGTGAAAGATGAGTAACAAGTCTCTAGAGGTGAGAGACAGTTCTCAACTTTACAACAAATAAATATATTTTCATCTATTTTCCGAATTTATGACATCCCTAGATGCCAGTGAAACTCTGTTTATATTTTGATATTTTGTACTAAGCTTTGAACCTGGGAGTGAGTGCGGAAAACACACGGGATACGACGGGAGACAAAATTGGGTGTAAGCTGTTTGTTAAATGTGAAAGACTTTATATACCCTGAACACGTCAACTCACAATGTGCACTGTACACCTGGGTTTGTGAGACGGTAGTGTGCTCTTCTGGAGGGCTGCTAGTGTGTAGTGGTGCTCAAGGAGCAGTGGGTTGGTGCTGTAGACGACTTTTCTAGTCATCCACACATGGTTTTATGAAGCGGTGGTGGTGTTCTGCTGTGGCCAAAGCCAGGCCCTTATTTATATCAACCCGTTCTCGCACTTTCGTATAGTCAATATTGACTTATTAAATACATGCATATGTGACATACTAAACATAATAGTTTACCTTGAAAAGCTTCATAGAAAACACCGACCTTACCTAACCTTCTTAGTATGTTAAGATAAGGATCTTATTGCTTCGTAATTACAATTATTACTTAACCTATTATAGGTATAGGTTAAGTTCAAAGCTTCATAGAAAACACCGACCTTACCTAACCTTCTTAGTATGTTAAGCATCTTATTGCTTCGTAATTACAATTATTACATAACCTATTATAGGTATAGGTTAAGTAATAATTGTAATTACGAAGCAATAAGATGCTTATCTTAACATACTAAGAAGGTTAGGTGAGGTCGGTGTTCTCTATGAAGCTTTTCAAGGTAAATTAGTATGTTTAGTATGTCACATATGCACGTATTTAATAAGTCAATATTGACTGTAAGAAAGTGCGAGAACGGGTTGATTTATATTGATTATATCAGCTGAAATTGTACCTCCAGCTCGTAAAAAAAATAAAAAAATGCAAACATGATCAAGTAATTCATATGTTAAGTACATTTCAAATTCTTTTCGTGTGAAATATTTTGAAAATCTGTTCAACAAGAAATTATGCTTTTGCTGTTATCCCACTGCAATACACCTTTACTGTTACCCAACTGTAATAGAGTTTCAACATTACCTCATTGCAAAAGACTTTCACCATCACCTCACTGCAATAAGGAACACGCCATTTACACCCCAAAGTAAGTCACACAGTAGAGGACCCCCCATACACCCTAGAGTAAGCCTCACAGTAGAGAATACACCCCTACACCCTAGAGTAAGCCACACAGTAGAGAACACACCCCCTACACCCTAGAGTAAGCCACACATTAGAGAACACACCCCCTACACCCTAGAGTAAGCCACACAGTAGAGAACACACCTCCTACACCTAGAGTAGGTCACACAGAAGAGAACACCCCCCTTACACCCTAGAGTAAGTCACACAGTAGAGAACACACACCCCTTACACCCTAGAGTAAGTCACACAGTAGAGAACACACCCCCTACACCCTAGAGTAAGTCACACAGTAGAGAACACACCCCTTAGAGTAAGTCACACAGTAGAGAACACACCACCTACACCCTAGAGTAAGTCACACAGTAGAGAACACCCCCCCTACACCCTAGAGTAAGTCACACAGTAGAGAACTCACCACCTACACCCTAGAGTAAGTCACACAGTAGAGAACACCCCCCCTACACCCTAGAGTAAGCCACCCAGTAGAAAACACACCCCTTACACCCTAGAGTAAGTCACACAGTAGAGAACACACACCCCTTACACCCTAGAGTAAGTCACACAGTAGAGAACACACCCCCTACACCCTAGAGTAAGTCACACAGTAGAGAACACACCCCTTAGAGTACGTCACACAGTAGAGAACACACCACCTACACCCTAGAGTAAGTCACACAGTAGAGAACACCCCCCCCCTACACCCTAGAGTAAGTCACACAGTAGAGAACTCACCACCTACACCCTAGAGTAAGTCACACAATAGAGAACACACCACCTACACCCTAGAGTAAGTCACTCAGTAATGAACGCACCCCCTACTCCCTAGAGAAAAGCACACAGGGCTAATATGTCCTCGTTATACCTTCATCATGTTACACATATCAGAATGAACGATATTAAACGCCCTCACGGGATGAATAGAGGCTTCAAAGCATCCGTCTCGTGTTTGATTTTTTGTGGAGGGATAATCTCCAGTTTGCATATATCAGTTTAAATTAAGATGAGAAACAGATTTCAGTAATGGAAATGTGATTTGTGCTTTAGCAATTTTATTCACAGCTGGTTTCGGGTTTATTTCACTCCTTGGTACTATGTAATTAACTTTTTTTTAGCCAGCAAAAAACGACAAGGGTACGTTCAGTGATGTTGTTTAAATAAACCCATACATAAATAAGTTTATCTTAAGCAACGTTTGATAAAATCATAATACATTTCCAAAATATATGTATGTCTGCTTTTATATACAGCATATTAATTCACACCTCGGCAAACACTATTTCCTAGTTTCTCTTTTGGCTTTGGTAACAGTGCCTTCAAGAAAAAATTTATGGAAACACGAACTTATTTGATTGGATATTAGACGATTTTCCCATTAGATAGTTCTCCCATTAGAAAATTTTCCCATTAAATAATTATCCCTTATCTAATTTTCAAATTAACTAATTTCCTATTAGATAATTTTTCAATTAGATCATTTTCCCATTAGATAATTTTCCCACTAGACAATTTCCCATTAAATAATTTCTCCATTAGATTACTTTTCTTTTAGATGATTTTCAAATTAGATAATTTACTCCTTCAGATTAACCTGCTGAATCTTGCAATGTGCTTCTAATAGTTCAAACCACAAAAATTCTATTAGAATTATGTTTTGGTTTTATTATGCCCAATCAAACTCCTTAATTCATTTGGCAATAGGTGTGCAGGTATGCTTTGAATCGTTCTCCACCTTTAAAATTAATTTCTGATCAAGTTTAAGCTTCTTAGCAGAAACAAAACCTGTCACGTCGCCATTTAAATTTGGATTTGGAGGGTTCGATGAGTTTTTATCCCGCTGGAATGTCCATTTGCTATCAAGGCTCAGCCTCTTTGAGCTCATGGTTTTTTAAATAGATATCCTGATATTTTTTGGAACTTTTTTCGGTCAATTTTATCAACAGCACGAGGACAAAAGGATGCAAAGCAGACCTATCTTCATTCATTACAAAAGGACTAAAACTCCTCTCGAAACTATCATCATCTTTTCTGCGTTAAAAATATCTTTCAAATATCTGTTCAGAGACAACTCTCTGTTTAATTGAAGAATTATAATCTTATCAATTAGATGATTAGGGAGATGTTTCTGTCATGGGCTGACCTCGGGTGTGGTGTGGGTGTTTGACATGAGTTGATCATGGGTGTGGTGCGGTTGTTTGTGGCATGTGGTGATCATAGTTGTGGTTGGGGTGTTTGTGACATTGGGTATGATTAAGGGAGTGGTTGTCTCTGATGTATAGTAGTCTTGGTTGCTGATAAATCTGATATTGGATGATCGTAGGTGTGGCTGTTGCTAACACGGGATGACCATAGATATGTTTGTGGTTGTCTCTGACAAGGGGTTGTCATGGTTGTGGCTGTGAATGTCCTTGGCATGGAATCGTCATGGGAGTGGTTGTGGTTTTCTATAATATGAGGTGGACACGGGAGCGGTTGTGTCTACCATGGGGCGATCATTTATTTCTGGGTTAAGTAGCAATGGAAGATTCGAGGTCTTTTCAAAGGGAAACTGTTACCTCGATAATATTCTACATGGACTTGTTGATGTTTTTTTAGTAAATCAATTTCATTTCATACTGTATATTTAACCTACTTTGACGCACCAGAGCCCGAGCCCATGGAGTGAATATTTTGATATTCACATTCTAAACTATTCTAATTAAATGTACCTATTCCTAAATATTCAAAATGCATTGCAAAGTTTCAAGGAATACACCATACCTTGAGCGATTATTAGTTCAAAATATATATATATATATATATATATATATATATATATATATATATATATATATATATATAACATGCTCGGTTATAGCTATATAAAAGTTTAATTATGTGAGTATTAGATCACCTTCATGCCAATTATAAGACTCTGTAGAGCAAAATCTTTCAGGAAAGAGGTAATCAATCTTTTTCATTAACTTCTCTAGTCAATAAGTGCAAAGTTCATATCACATTCTCTCTGTCGATTCTTTTTGCCTTGCCTTCTTTCACTCTCTTGTTACTAATAACCGCGTGACAGGAACAGAACGTTGTGTATTGAGGTAATGGAATGGACAGATTAATCTCATTTTTCACACCTCAGATCGCGTTTATCGAACAGAGTCGTTTGATGCTTTTTACCGTCAAAAACTGCAGCTGGTATGATGTGATTATGTGTTTAAAATGTGTCGATTGATGTCCCAACATTCTCTAATTATTTCTCTGTCTCTGTCTCTGTCTCTGTCTGTCTGTCTATCTGTCTGTCTGTCTATCTGTCTGTCTGTCTGTCTCTCTCTCTCTCTCTCTCCTCTCTCTCTCTCTCTAGGAACCGCTGAGAGCAGGCAGGAAAGAAAGAGGACCATAAATGAGCTCATTTCCATAATACTGGACAGCATTGCCATTAGCAAAATGTCGATAAAAGCCCAGGTGCTGAGACTTAAAGCGAATACCACACTACTGACAGAGATAAATGTGAGTAACTCGTAAAAAAAAACAGTTCTTTTAACAGAGAATGACAGAGAACTATGTGACTAGTGCGTTGAATATGGATGAAAACTCTACACATAGAAAAGCAGAATAGTACGCGAGTTACACGCTGGAAAAAAGATGGTTATCTATTCAGAATGAAAGACAGCGAGGTACGTGAATGACGAATAAATAATTTAGAGAACTCTTTACAATACACAAATGTAATGTATTAGTTTTAGAAAGTAGAACCCAAACTAGACAATGTGATAACATAAGTGTCCTGAAAGACTTGGACACATCACAGAAAAATCGCCAATATATCAATCTGGACACTGAGCAAGGAAGCTGAAGCTTCAAGCGGCGGAGGCCAGATGCTGTACCGCATTCCTTCCAAACAAATGTAAGTGAGTGCAAACACCCACATTCAGATAAAAAAAAAACATGAAAACAAAGCATAATTCACATACATCATCGCAACTAAATACACTTTAAATTCAATTCACAAACACACTCTCGCACACATGGAACTAAATTAAATTTTTTTTGCTCACTAATTCTGCTCATACACTTAATTATGAGTTCTGCAAATGTGAGCGTTATTGGTGAAATTAGTTGACGGTAAAATGAGTATTGCGACAGCTTTGTAATGAAAATAATCAACACATTTGATTCAGATGATTGACTAGGAATAAAACTGAACAGTTCTTTTCACTTTTTTATAATATTATGAGTAATATTGTGATTATAACAAAATATGTTAATGTTTGAATATAATAATAATAATAATAATAATAATAATAATAATAATAATAATAATAATAATAATAATAATAATAATAATACTAATAATAATTATTATTATTATTATTATTATTATTATTATTATTATTATTATTGTTATTATTATTATTATTATTATTATTATTATTATTTTGTAGAAGCTTAGTTGCAAGCTTGTACAGCTTAGGTACAGTTGCGTTTATCTATGAGGGAATATTTTACATTAATTGAATAATCTTCCCTCCAAGCCTCCTCTCACTCCAGCAGCATCTTACCCTCTGTTTCTTCCTCTCCAGCCTCCTCCCACCTGGAAGGAAGGAGAAGAAGAAGAAGAAGAAGAAGGAGAAAAAAGTCTTGCCAAACTCTGGGAAGACGAAATTTCACAAGTTATCTACTAGAGGCAAGATATCTTCACGGAAAAAAGAATCGGCACCAGGAAAGTAATCTGAACATGCACGTAATCTGAACAAGTTATCCGCACCAAGAAGCGTAACCACGCTATTTCCTGGCCAAAATCGAAGTTGATAGTTCCTGCAACGGAGTGTTCTCGCTAAATATATGTTGACAGACGGGTATATCCCGCCAGAGATAAATGTCAACACAAAGAATATGGAATTCCTTTTCGGCGACAGTCACCTTTTTTCGTTTGCAGGCGATGAGTCACAATAACGTGGCTAAAGTATGTTGACCAGACCACACACTAGAAGGTGAAGGGACGACGATGTTTCGGTCCGTCCTGGACCATTCTCAAGTCGATTGAAACGCCGTCGTCTCTTCACCTTCTAGTGTTTGGTCTGGTCAACCTTTTTTGTGTTTTTCTTTCGTAAATGATCGTCTTACATGACAATAAATCTGATAAAACATACATTTTATATAATTATTTTTGTTTTAAAAATATTTGCGTTTCGATTGTTCGAAACTCACTTTGGATCATTCTGTCACCCCGGCCTACTTCTTCTTTTCCTCTTCCACAGAATTTCTCCTCTCGTCCTCCTCTTGTTTCTTCCTATCCACCTATTCCTACTTCGCCTCCTCTTTCTTTTCCCCACTATGTTCATTGCATCCCCTCATCACTTACTAAATCAGCTGCTGTTTTCCCCCTGAACACGGATCCGATTTAAATACAGCCTTTAAATTCGAAGCCTATTTGAAGCCTGGTAATCTGCCTGCTACTCTATCGCCTGTCAACGGTACGCGCCCCCTTCCCCTGGTTCCAGGCGTGGCAACCAGCTCGTAAATACACCGTTTTATCCTCACAAATCTCGTCCTTTTGGGACTCGAGTTTCAGTCTATGTGGGTCTTTGTGTACATGGATGTCTTTGTGGCTCTCGGTCCTCTGAGTGGTAGATATTCAGGTCTATATCCGACGGTCTTTGTCTTTTTCTACGTCTGTGTCTTTATTTTTGTCTCTCTCGTTTTCTCGTGATTTATTGTCTCGATATCTGTATTTACAATATATTATGTCTGCTTGTCCGAGGATGTATGCCAGGTACATCCGACTAGCCACCATGAACTTTACAGGAATAATGGTGATTTTATACGAAGTGTCACAGGGTGATCGCCGGTGCCCAGTGCCCCCCATGAAGGGAGGACACCTCCCAATACCCCTCTTTCACGATCTCTGTGGTTGTGAAATGATTAGCTCAGAGTCCATAAACTGTTGCATTTCTATACAGATGATTGATTTTCGTTGTAAGGTTAGGTATTGAGTTACAGTTAAGGCGATAGTGTTCAGGAAAATGTTTATAGTGATGGGTGGAGGCACATGTAGGGATAAAGAGGGACGGGGAAGAGGAGGGAGGGTGTAGCGGGAGACCAAGGGGTGGGGGACCAGGGAGGGAAGATGGGGGGCGACTCACACCCCAGAAGTGACTCGAACCCATACTGCCATACTGCCAGGAGCAACGCAACTGGTATATACAGGACGCCTTAATCCGCTTGACCATCACGACCGGACATAAGGAAGTGATAGCCGAAGCTATTTGAACCACTTCCCCGCCGGCACTCGGATGGTAATCTTGGGCATAACATTTTATCAAATCATCATTCTTTCTTTGGGGCACAATATATATATATATATATATATATATATATATATATAATATATATATATATATATATATATATATATATATATATATATATATATAAGTTTTTCGAGTTTAAGTCCAAATTGGGAAAGAGGGGAAAAATAGAGAGCTAGAGGTGACAGAGTGAGAGTGGGATTATGGGGAAACGAGAGAAATGGGAGGGAGGATGGGAGATTTGAGTTTAGGAGAAAGGGGCAGAAAAGAAGAAATAGGGTAGGGGAGGTGAGAGGAGGTAAATAGACAATCCTGGACACCGCCCGGTATCCCCTCAAGTCTATATATATGTCTGTGTCTCCATCACTTCTCACAATGTCTTATGTATCTCTCCATTGTCTTTCATCTGAGGGGACATTTCCTCTTTTTAGTTGAGATTTCTTTAATTATTTTTTTGTTTTCCTGTAAAATTGGCAATTATGTTGTTAAACTTGTTTGTTACCTGGGTTCTTAACATCGGAATGGTAAAAACATTATCAAAAGCGAGCGCAGTAATTACAAATGAGCCTTAATTTTACTCTGTAGGACTAATTATTTCAAAAGTCATTAGCAAGAGTAATTACCCAATTAAAATTTTGACCTCTAATCCTAAAACAGTGTGTTGAGGAGTACATCTGAGAGCTTATGAAGTAAATTAAAATATTAAATGAAACTTAAATTATCTTTGAGTTTTACGGGAAAGAAATTTATAACGAATTAAAAATTCCAAAATATTAATTAGTTTAGGAATTACTTGAAGCGAAATATTTTCTGTATCTCAAATGATAGAATGAACGTATTTAAATTGTCCATTATTCGTTGTTAACACAGAAACGATTTGGAATCACCGAAGACCCTTAATTACAACCGTTAGACAGCAATTAACTAGGCGTAATTACCAGAATTATAAAGTTTTGACCCCCGATTATTCCAAATTATAAATTTGCCAGTGGCCTTTGTGAGATTTAAAAGAATACATGAACACTTTTACATGAATTAATTCATACATACTCATTCAAGGTTTCCCTTTCTCTAGGTCACCTTAACCAACGACGAAGCTGTCTGAGTCTTCACCAAAGAAGATGCTTGCCACCCTAACTGATATTTAACCAAGTTTAGCAAAGGCAATATATATATATATATATATATATATATTATATATATATATATATATATATATATATATATTATATATATATATATGTATTAGTACGTATATGTATTCTGTAAGTATACGCAGTATTATCCACTTGCCATCAAGAAGGAGAAATGATTTTGATGCCATTATTATTTATATATTTATAGCCTATAATCAAGAAAATAATAGCTGTACTTTTGTTCGATACCTTCTGCTGGCGTTCATACTTTCATGGTATTTTTATTGCACCGTTTCTTTTATAGTTTAGACTCTGGCCTCATGCTTGGTATACCTTAAATTTCAGTATATTTTTTCCTTTAGCTTGTTGATATTTACAAACATATCTGGTTATCATATTTGTTCCTTACCGCTGAAAGCTATTTGTGACATGTTCCTTACTGCTGGAGGCCATTTATAAACTTAGATCCTTACAGGTGATGCTATTTATTACTAATGATCCTTAGTGCTGAAGTCATTTATGACTAAAGTTCCTTACACCTGGAAGCCATTTATGACTCATGCTCTTACTGCTGGAAGCCATTTATGACTCATGTTCCTTACTGCTGGAAGCCTTTTATGAATAATGTTCCTTACTCCTGGAAGTACAGCAGTAATGTTCCTTACTGCTGGAACTCCTGTTCAGTGGTACAATACTTCAGCTGTCTAGCACCATATGTGTCTATATTCTCCATTTTGGAGTTTCTCATTTTGTAAATTGTTTTTCCGTATTCTTAGCAATTTTAGACCAAACCTTGTATACCATGTCTGGTGGAGGCCTGGTCGAGGACCGGGCCGGGGACACTAAAGCCCCGAAATAATCTCAAGATAACCATTACCTATTTTTCCCCTGTATGTGTTTCGACGTGTTATGGGGTCCAGTTCGCTCAAGCTTTATTCATAACGCAGTTTTCTTGTGTGTGTGTGTGTGTGTGTGTGTGTGTGTGTGTGTGTGTGTGTGTGTGTGTGTGTGTTGTGTGTGTGTGTTGTTCACTTAGTTGTGCTTGCGGTGTTAAGCTCTGCTATTTCGGCCCGACTCTCATCTGGTAATCAATAAACTGTTACTAACTAATTTTTTTTCACACACACACATACACACACACCCAGGAAGCAGCCCGTAACTTTTGTCAAACTCCCACGTACAGGGCATCAGGGTGAAAGAAACTCTGCCCATCTGTTTCCGCCGGCGCCGGGATCGAACCCTGACCACAGGACTACGTATCCAGTTGCTGTCCACCAAGCCACCACCACCCTGTGCCGTGTGTGGCTGCATGCACCTGGGTCTGTGTGTATGTGTGTGCGTGTGAATGACATTGTATGTACATGTTTTGTGTACGTTTTCAGTGTTTATGTACGTCAGTGAGTGACACACACAAGGTCCCTCACTCCCAAACCGCCCACCAGGAAGCGACAGCCTTGCGCCCCTCTCAAGGTAGAGTACATGACGCTTTTCATGTTTCTTGGGCAGATCTAATTGATACCGCCACGAGTTACGACGCACGGAAGCTATGCATGAGTGACGAAGCCGCGTGTGAGTCGAGAGAAATCGAGGACGTCTTATCAAATATTCAAGGACCATTGGGCTTTCAAGAAGCGTAGATTGTTGTGATAATTTAGTTTCTGAGGCGGGCCTGATGTTATCAGGATGTTGGCTTATATTAAACCCCCATAATCAGCATTTTTATTTTTGTTTTTTTAATTTTATGTCACTCTTCCCTTTCTCTTTTCTGTTTCCTTATTATCATCATCATTATTAGTTTTAGTATTACAATTATCTTTGTTCTGATTATTATTACTGTTATGATAACCAATATTATTATTATAATATATTATGTATTATTATGTTATTATTATTTATTATTATTATTATTATTATTATTATTATTTAT
>WNGS01148930.1:0-16371 GCA_020271785.1 Procambarus virginalis | reverse complement strand
CCGCGAACATGACTCGGACAAAACAACCCATCCGGGAAGGGCAAAAATTGAATATTGTCGTAGAGGTTAAAGACATTTCTCCCACGGTAACGAAGAACATTAACACGCCTAGATGGCCTCATAACCTGGATGGATATACCGATGGGGATCTTATTTAAGTCTGAGTCAGTCTGAAACAGACACTTGTTCCGGGGCTTTTGTAAATGTCTTCCAATGGTCGGACGTGGTGGGTGTCCGCCAGTTGGGGTGGTAGTCCGCCAGTTGGGGTGGTAGTCCGCCAGTGGACGTGGTGTACTGGCCAGTCGGGTGGAGTCGATGTTCGACAGTCGGACGTGGTGTTCGACAGTCGGACGTGGTATTCAACAGTGGGACAGAGTTGTCGCCAGTCGACGACAAGATCGACACGTACATATTGAATTTGATTGAACAAACCGGAAACGTTTTTGCTCTATTCCTAGTACTAATATAGTCGATGTGCTATACAGGCCAGGAATATTTGTTTATTTACTAGCTTTATTTTTTTAGAGCTGTAACGTGAATAGTACCAAATCCTTGAATCTTTTACGTCAATATACATATATTGACGATTTTTTTTTTAACCTAGAAGGGGTACCACCTCTGGTGCAAGTGTAGGGACCCATAGCTTCGGAGAAGAAAATAAAGAGTACTCAAGGAAGACCTTGTGGATCCTCACTGAACACTTTGATATTTCTTCTCCTACCACCCCTATTCTTTTGGTATGTGTGTATATTTAGCTAATTTTATTTGAAAATGTGATTATATTGACGATGGTTACATAGTTTCAAAAAGGACTTCTAAACAGTACAAAAACCGGTTTGGGTCAGGCGGAACCTTAGGCGATCGCTTGAGATTTGCCCGTGTTCCAGCCGGTCGGTCAGCGTTTGCTTGATTCACGTGCCGGTTTGAGGACTTCCAGTCCCACTTTAGGAATGGGTGTCCTTATAAGAAGCAATTTTGTTACCGCGTGTGGTAACAAGGCGCTTCCATCCGGTTCAGTGCTTCAGGCGTCCGGTTCAGTGCTTCAGGCGTCCTGTTTTATATCTCCGGCTTGCTGGTTCCTGTCAGGCCTTCTCATAGCCTTGCATTGCCGGTGCATATACCTGGGTGCACTATCTAGAGACCTCGGTTTCCAGGCCAGAGCCCAGAGTGGCCAGTCCGGAGTACATGGTGATCGGTCCAGAGTACTCTGAGGCTGGTCCAGAGTGCTCTGAGGCTGGTCCAGAGTACTCTGAGGCTGGTCCAGAGACCTCGGTGATCGGTCCAGAACCCTTGGTGTTCGGTCCAGAACCCTTGGTGTTCGGTCCAGAACGCCACGCACATGGCCCAAAGTCCTGGATAACTGTTCCTCAAAATCAGACAGCGAGGGCCGCTCACTAGCAGTCATGTGAGCCATCTGTATGAAGGTCCCGAGTTGACCTCAAAGGTCTTCAGACAGTCACCACCACGCATGCACCGCCGTTCAAGTTTACATTGCATATGGTTCTTCAACTGACGATATCGGTAGTGCATGGGAGATGTTACATGCCTCCACAGGTCTCTGAGAGACCACCGAGGAGCCACAGACGAGGACACCTGCGGTATGTCCTCACAGTGAGAGAGGACGGTGCTGATGAGGCGTGCGATCGAGTACACATCAGAAGCTGGAGTGGCCGGACCCCCGCGGAAAACCTCAGGAGCGATCCACGGGTACATGTTCCTGCGTTTCGCCTCGTTACATATGTATGGGTGTGGGGAGGTGTTCCTGCTGAGGATCTCTTGGATCACCTTCGGGGAGCCGCCAACAGGGGTCGCAGCGCCGTAGTCGAGGATCACAACTTTCGCGCCTTCGTCAGCCTGGAGGTCGACGCTGATGTTCTTGTGGTGCAGGTCATTATGTACCACTCCCGCCGCGTGGATACCCTTCACGATTTCGCATATTTTCATCAGCACCGTCAACGACTCCTCAGCGCTCATGCCCTCGTGCAGCAGGTCCAGGAGAGTGGTGCTTGAGTGACGGGTCATGACGATGCCCAGAGGGTCGTTGTTGAAGCTCTGAACGCGAGGAACTCCAGCCACGTTTTCCAGAGTTTTCATGATGTTATACTCTTCCAGTGCAGCCTCCTTCGCCTCTACCCTGATGAAACTCTTTAAGCAAAGAGGCTCGAGATCGTCAGGCAGCGACGGAGGGTCGTACACGACCACTACGGCACTGCCTCCATACCCAAGGACCTCTAAGGGCTCGAAGTCCTCCAAGGGAATAAGGTCCTCGTGGCTGCCAGAAAACTTACGACGGCGGAAATACCTGAAGACGATCATACGCACCACCATAACGAGCGCGAAGATCCCGACTATTGTGATGGCCGTCCACAAGAGGGGATACCAGCTGGCCACACCACTCACAGGCGCCGCCACTAATCTTCCTACAAGACAAAGGTTCTGGAGCGCCCTCCTGATGCCGTGTTGGCCCTGGTCGACTACAACAACCTCAGGAGGAGCTACAGATCTTCCCACGAGTGGTACATGCTGTAGCGCGCTGCTGACGGGGTTGTGGTCCTGATCGACTACAACAGCCTCAGGTGGAGGAGCTGTAAATCTTCTCACGAGTTGTACATGCTGGAGGACCCTCCTGACGAGGTGGTGACCTTGGTCGACTACAACAGCCTCAGGAAGAGGAGCTACAAATCTTCCCACGAATGGTACATGCTGTAGCGCCCTCCTGACAGGGTGGTGGTGGTGCTGGTCGACTACAACAACCTCAAGAGGAGGAGCTGTAAATCTTCCCACGAGTGGTACATGCTGTAGCGCCCTCCTGACGGGGTGGTGACCTTGGTCGACTACAACAGCCTCAGGAGGAGGTGCTACAAATCTTCCCACTAGTGGTACATACAGTAGCACCCTCCTGACGCACTGGTGCCACTGGTCGAATACAACAGCCCCAGGAGGAGGCAGCGGGTAATGGTGCAGATCAACTTTGGGTCCCTGGACTAGAGCACACCACCAAAATATTGCTGGAAGATAAACAACCAAAATTAGTATAGCGTATGACAGGAGTTCAGTAAACATTATCATGTATGAAATTTGCAATTATTTAACAATTATATGTTAATACCAGTAACATACAACAGCGTTTTTTCAAACGAAGAGAAAGTGAGATTAATATGAGTGTCGCCAGCACCAATGTCACTCAGACGCAAACAATGTGCCTTACACCTACCCAAGTTGTCTTACCATTGTTTCACAAATTTCCTTGTTGTTGTTATAGATTCAGCTACTGCGAACAAAGCGCTCCAAGTAGCACGGGCTACGGTGAACCCGTACTACTTGGTAAGGTCACTGATATTTTACCAAGGTGCCTTGGTGAAGTGTGGGGTACCTTGATGGAGAGGTGTGGGTCACTTGTAGGGGTCTCGCGCCTTAGTGGACAGCGCTTGGGGGTGTCGTAGTCCTAATGGTCCTGATTCGATTCCCAGCAGAGGCGGAAACAAATTGACATTTTTTCACCCGGGTGCTCTGTTCACCTAGCAGTAAATGGGTACCTGGGAGTTTAACAGCTGCTACGGGCTGCATCTTGGGGATGTGCGTGTGTTAGAGAGAAATATGTGTAGTGGACATAATAGATGAAAAAAATAATTCGGTTAGAAAGGAGAGGTCCAAGAGCTAATAGCTCGATTCTGTAGACACACATAGTAAATACACACACACACATGCACACGCAAGCTCACATACACGAGTATTTTTTTCCTCGTAACTCATTTTCTCCCATGTACCATTCGTGGGAAGATTTGTAGCGCCTCCTCCTGAGAGTGTTGGAGTCGACAAGCACTACACTGCGTCAGGAGGGAGAGAGAGAGAGAGAGAAAGAGAGAGAGCAGAGCAAGACACGGATCAGCGCTCCTTCTTACAAAATATTTCTCACGCTACACAAAACTAATTAAAACTTAACCTCTCCGAAGCGGACATGTCTCACTTTGTGCTGTGAATCTCGGGTCTTAAGACCGCTCTTTGAAACTAGTCAATGATATAATAGTTATCTTTTTTCAGAGCCCCAGATTTCTTAAGCCAGCTAATGCTACTTTTATCCGTTAGCAGAGTTTTTGTTCTTTATAAGTAGTTATGGGACAACTTGTATTTATGATTTTGTGCACTTCTTCTACTGAAACTTTCTGATGGTTGTAGTTTTCACAGCATTCGGACGAAAAATATTATACTCTGCTTCTTGTTCTTTAAAAGAACTCTATGGCAGAAATCTTTTCCTATGTGTGCGTATATTCTTCTTTCGAGTTCTAGGTTGAAGAGCTTAAAATGACTTAAATAATTTGGATATCATGAATAAAGCTTATACATCTAAATCAAAATTTAAAATTGTTGCCGGTTAATTGCAGCCACCTTTAGATTGCAAATTTCGGATAAGAAGTGGAAACAAATAATTTTTCAAAGGCTTCTGAATTGCAGGATGAAAAAGAGTCAAATTAAAATAAAAAAAATCCAGTTTTTCAATACTTCGCTAGTTCACGTAAAATTAATACTTTGCATGTGTGTTTTAAAACGTAATTGTTGCATTCCGAGTATTATAGATTAATTCCAGAATCGCTCAAATATTTCATTATCGCTAAAAAATTCCCAGTATTCCACAGATATTTCAGAATTCCAAATATCCTCCGATATTCCCGTTATTTGTTTAGGGAACTCTGAAGATAAGCCAATATTCCTGGGTAAAACTGCATTGTTAACAAGAATTTCATCCATTCGAGAAGCAATTATATGTAATATTAAAAAAGTTTACTTGTAGTTGTTTTGCATTATTCTCGAATAGCTAACGGGGGGATATTTTAAATTCTCTTAAACGATGTTTTCAAAGTACCGTAAACACTTTGAAATTTCTTCTCTATTTTAAAAGAAAATGTTACCAGAATAAATTTGACGGAAATGAAACGTTTCTAATGTTATACGAATGTGAATTGTATTCCTTAATATTAAAATTGATATGTATAAAAAATGTCTAAAATCTGCGTCACCTCGACAAATGAATCTAGTAGAAAACTCCAACCAGCCTGGCATAAGCTTTTAAAAAACCCTATTCTCTCTCAAACATAATGCTAATCCCATCTTCTGACTTAAAGTGGAGTATTATTGAAATATATGGCGTTCCCAGACTTAAATATGAACAAACACCTCAGGATCAAAGTTTAGACTGCAAACACGTGAATGTCAACACGTCCTCCAAATACGTCAAGAGCGTACCGAGTCGTGATTGGCTAGAAACAGTGATGTAAACATTGGTTGGATCTCTCGTGTTGACATGGGATACGGCCTCAATATATTTCTATTCCTCTCGATCCTACAAGCGTATTTTAATATATTACAGGTGATATTGACACTGGTGTTAATGTTGAATGGGTATGCCAATGTCTGGCAGCCCGCCATGTTATAAATTTATCAGAAATTCGATAGATTATTGTCATGATAAGTAGGAATTCACTGACGTCCACAATGAGAGCCATGATTATTTTACTATATCTTACCGCATCCGTTGATAAATCAATATTTATTTATATTTTATTAAGATATATCTTTCACATTTGACACGATATTTGTATATTAAGTGTTGTATTCAGAAGATAGGACGACAGTGTCTTGTATGTCATGTAGTATATACATATATATATATATATATATATATATATATATATATATATATATATATATATATATATATATATATATATATATATATATATATATATATATGACACGCTTCTATGGAAATGTGTTGTTTCTAACATATTTATTAACATAATCATTGGCAGGCCGTGTAACCGCTTGGACTGCACGGTAACGCGACTTTTTTCCAGGTCGGTGTTCAATCCCCGACCGTAAAAGTGGTTAGGAACAATTCGTTTCCTCCGTACAACCCTAAATCTTTATCCACATATCTCAGAAGCTTGATACAAATATCAATTTTCAATTCCGTGGTGTATTTCCTTTCCATTACAGTATCTCCAGCACTGCGTTTTTCCACTGGATCAGAAGTTTTCCACTTCAATATTTTTCTTTGACTCGCCTATGCACAGACTTTAGTTTCGAAGTTATCCCGTCGCTTCTGCTTGTGACACATTGTCTGTTAATAGAGTTGTAAGAAATATGGTGAAACCGAACTGGTGGTCTTTGATATCCAAGAACCCCACAACGCTGCCACTCTCACGTAAAGAAATATAAGGTTTAAAATTCAAGAAATTACGAGGTCAACCGGAATTTGTGAAAGGTTTTGCTGGTGTGCAAAGTTACGCTTTGCGTAAACCAGTCCCCCGGTGAGAGGCAGCCATAGCCGTGGACATTGCAATCACTGCTCTTGAGTTAGAGAAGCCTCCATGTAAATCGTGAGTTGGAGTACCAGCTGAGCCTTTCACAAATTCAGGTGAATCTGAAATTCCTTGGATTGCGGACCTTATTCTTCTTTATGGAGGAGCGATAGCGTGTTGGTCTTGGGTATTTTAGATCCCAGTTCGAGTTCAGCGTATTCCTTAAAAATTGCATATTGTTCTAGTGAGCTTTTGTTTAATAGTGTGCTATCCTCCAATTATTAATATTTGCACAATAGCACTAATATTCAATTTATTGTTGCCTCCATTAGTAAGAAAGATAACAATTGTAACATTAGAATTAGGAATAGTCTAAGGTCGAATTACCTCAGGAATCGAACCCGTAACCAAAAACTCAACCACCTATACCAGTGGCGTTATTTTTCTTTTGAAAGAGGTGTAAGGGTGATGTTGTCGAGAGGCAATCTTTCTCCTCTCTGACCCATTTACTTTCATATCAAGAACTTGCGAGAAAACGTTAACCTGGGAGATAAAGATGTTAGGATGCAGTGTTGATTGTGTGTTTACTGACGACGCCCGGGATGTAGGTGAGGATTGTGTCTCTGATTGTATTACCGTGAGGTCGCAGTTCCTCATCAGTAACATGTTGTGGCGGAGATGTATATTTTGACTCCAACTGTGTGGTTTTGAGAGACAACTGTGTGATGGTGAGAGACAACTGTGTAGCAGTGAGATACATCTGTATAGCGGCGAAAAGTGAGAGACAGCTATGCAGTAGTGAAGATGAGTAACAAGTCTCTAGAGGTGAGAGACAGTTCTCAACTTTACAACAAATAAATATATTTTCATCTATTTTCCGAATTTATGACATCCCTAGATGCCAGTGAAACTCTGTTTATATTTTGATATTTTGTACTAAGCTTTGAACCTGGGAGTGAGTGCGGAAACACACAGGATACGACGGGAGACAAAATTGGGTGTAAGCTGTTTGTTAAATGTGAAACTTTATATACACTGAACACGTCAACTCACAATGTGCACTGTACACCTGGGTTTGTGAGACGGTAGTGTGCTCTTCTGGAGGGCTGCTAGTGTGTAGTGGTGCTCAAGCAGCAGTGGGTTGGGCTGTAGACGACTTTTCTAGTCATCCACACATGGTTTTATGAAGCGGTGGTGGTGTTCTGCTGTGGCCAAAGCCAGGCCCTTATTTATATCAACCCGTTCTCGCCGCACTTTCGTATAGTCAATATTGACTTATTAAATACATGCATATGTGACATACTAAACATAATAGTTTACCTTGAAAAGCTTCATAGAAAACACCGACCTTACCTAACCTTCTTAGTATGTTAAGATAAGGATCTTATTGCTTCGTAATTACAATTATTACTTAACCTATTATAGGTATAGGTTAAGTTCAAAGCTTCATAGAAAACACCGACCTTACCTAACCTTCTTAGTATGTTAAGATAAGCATCTTATTGCTTCGTAATTACAATTATTACATAACCTATTATAGGTATAGGTTAAGTAATAATTGTAATTACGAAGCATAAGATGCTTATCTTAACATACTAAGAAGTTAGGTGAGGTCGGTGTTCTCTATGAAGCTTTTCAAGGTAAATTAGTATGTTTAGTATGTCACATATGCACGTATTTAATAAGTCAATATTGACTGTAAGAAAGTGCGAGAACGGGTTGATTTATATTGATTATATCAGCTGAAATTGTACCTCCAGCTCGTAAAAAAATAAAAAAATGCAAACATGATCAGTAATTCATATGTTAAGTACATTTCAAATTCTTTTCGTGTGAAATATTTTGAAAATCTGTTCAACAAGAAATTATGCTTTTGCTGTTATCCCACTGCAATACACCTTTACTGTTACCCAACTGTAATAGAGTTTCAACATTACCTCATTGCAAAAGACTTTCACCATCACCTCACTGCAATAAGGAACACGCCATTTACACCCCCAAAGTAAATCACACAGTAGAGGACCCCCCATACACCCTAGAGTAAGCCTCACAGTAGAGAATACACCCTACACCCTAGAGTAAGCCACACAGTAGAGAACACACCCCCTACACCCTAGAGTAAGCCACACATTAGAGAACACACCCCTACACCCTAGAGTAAGCACACAGTAGAGAACACACCCCCTACACCCTAGAGTAGGTCACACAGAAGAGAACACCCCTTACACCCTAGAGTAAGTCACACAGTAGAGAACACACACCCCTTACACCCTAGAGTAAGTCACACAGTAGAGAACACACCCCCTACACCCTAGAGTAAGTCACACAGTAGAGAACACACCCCTTAGAGTAAGTCACACAGTAGAGAACACACCACCTACACCCTAGAGTAAGTCACACAGTAGAGAACACACACCCCCCTACACCTAGAGTAAGTCACACAGTAGAGAACTCACCACCTACACCCTAGAGTAAGTCACACAGTAGAGAACACCCCCCCTACACCTAGAGTAAGCACACAGTAGAGACACACCCTTACACCCTAGAGTAAGTCACACAGTAGAGAACACACCCCTTACACCCTAGAGTAAGTCACACAGTAGAGAACACACCCCCTACACCCTAGAGTAAGTCACACAGTAGAGAACACACCCCTAGAGTACGTCACACAGTAGAGAACACACCACCTACACCCTAGAGTAAGTCACACAGTAGAGAACTCACCACCTACACCCTAGAGTAAGTCACACAGTAGAGAACCACCACCAACACCCTAGAGTAAGCCACACAGTAGAGAACACACCCTTACACCCTAGAGTAAGTCACACAGTAGAGAACACACACCCCTTACACCCTAGAGTAAGTCACACAGTAGAGAACACACCCCCTACACCCTAGAGTAAGTCACACAGTAGAGAACACACCCCTTAGAGTACGTCACACAGTAGAGAACACACCACCTACACCCTAGAGTAAGTCACACAGTAGAGAACACCCCCCCCCTACACCATAGAGTAAGTCACACAGTAGAGAACTTACCACCTACACCCTAGAGTAAGTCACACAATAGAGAACACACCACCTACACCCTAGAGTAAGTCACTCAGTAATGAACGCACCCCCTACTCCCTAGAGAAAAGCACACAGGGCTAATATGTCCTCGTTATACCTTCATCATGTTACACATATCAGAATGAGCGATATTAAACGCCCTCACGGGATGAATAGAGGCTTCAAAGCATCCGTCTCGTGTTTGATTTTTTGTGGAGGGATAATCTCCAGTTTGCATATATCAGTTTAAATTAAGATGAGAAACAGATTTCAGTAATGGAAATGTGATTTGTGCTTTAGCAATCTTATTCACAGCTGGTTTCGGGTTTATTTCACTCCTTGGTACTATGTAATTAACTTTTTTTTAGCCAGCAAAAAACGACAAGGGTACGTTCAGTGATGTTGTTTAAATAAACCCATATATAAATAAGTTTATCTTAAGCAACGTTTGATAAAATCATAATACATTTCCAAAATATATGTATGTCTGCTTGTATATACAGCATATTAATTCACACCTCGGCAAACACTATTTCCTAGTTTCTCTTTTGGCTTTGGTAACAGTGCCTTCAAGAAAAAATTTATGGAAACACGAACTTATTTGATTGGATATTAGACGATTTTCCCATTAGATAGTTCTCCCATTAGAAAATTTTCCCATTAAATAATTATCCCCTATCTAATTTTCAAATTAACTAATTTCCTATTAGATAATTTTTCAATTAGATCATTTTCCCATTAGATAATTTTCCCACTAGACAATTTCCCATTAAATAATTTCTCCATTAGATTACTTTTCTTTTAGATGATTTTCAAATTAGATAATTTACTCCTTCAGATTAACCTGCTGAATCTTGCAATGTGCTTCTAATAGTTCAAACCACAAAAATTCTATTAGAATTATGTTTTGGTTTTATTATGCCCAATCAAACTCCTTAATTCATTTGGCAATAGGTGTGCAGGTATGCTTTGAATCGTTCTCCACCTTTAAAATTAATTTCTGATCAAGTTTAAGCTTCTTAGCAGAAACAAAACCTGTCACGTCGCCATTTAAATTTGGATTTGGAGGGTTCGATGAGTTTTTATCCCGCTGGAATGTCCATTTGCTATCAAGGCTCAGCCTCTTTGAGCTCATGGTTTTTTAAATAGATATCCTGATATTTTTTGAAACTTTTTTCGGTCAATTTTATCAACAGCACGAGGACAAAAGGATGCAAAGCAGACCTATCTTCATTCATTACAAAAGGACTAAAACTCCTCTCGAAACTATCATCATCTTTTCTGCGTTAAAAATATCGTTCATATATCTGTTCAGAAACAACTCTCTGTTTAATTGAAGAATTATAATCTTATCAATTAGATGATTAGATGTTTCTGTCATGGGCTGACCTCGGGTGTGGTGTGGGTGTTTGACATGAGTTGATCATGGGTGTGATGCGGTTGTTTGTGGCATGTGGTGATCATAGTTGTGGTTGGGGTGTTTGTGACATTGGGTATGATTAATGGAGTGGTTGTCTCTGATGTATAGTAGTCTTGGTTGCTGATAAATCTGATATTGGATGATCGTAGGTGTGGCTGTTACTAACACGGGATGACCATGGATATGTTTGTGGTTGTCTCTGACAAGGGGTTGTCATGGTTGTGGCTGTGAATGTCCTTGGCATGGAATCGTCATGGGAGTGGTTGTGGTTTTCTATAATATGAGGTGGACACGGGAGCGGTTGTGTCTACCATGGGGCGATCATTTATTTCTGGGTTAAGTAGCAATGGAAGGTTCGAGGTCTTTTCAAAGGGAAACTGTTACCTCGATAATATTCTACATGGACTTGTTGATGTTTTTTTAGTAAATCAATTTCATTTCATACTGTATATTTAACCTACTTTGACGCACCAGAGCCCGAGCCCATGGAGTGAATATTTTGATATTCACATTCTAAACTATTCTAATTAAATGTACCTATTCCTAAATATTCAAAATGCATTGCAGAGTTTCAAGGAATACACCAAACCTTGAGCGATTATTAGTTCAAAATATATATATAACATGCGAGTATTAGATCACCTTCATGCCAATTATAAGACTCTGTAGAGCAAAATCTTTCAGGAAAGAGGTAATCAATCTTTTTTCATTAACTTCTCTAGTCAATAAGTGCAAAGTTCATATCACATTCTCTCTGTCGATTCTTTTTGCCTTGCCTTCTTTCACTCTCTTGTTACTAATAACCGCGTGACAGGAACAGAACGTTGTGTATTGAGGTAATGGAATGGACAGATTAATCTCATTTTTCACACCTCAGATCGCGTTTATCGAACAGAGTCGTTTGATGCTTTTTACCGTCAAAAACTGCAGCTGGTATGATTAGATTATGTGTTTAAAATGTGTCGATTGATGTCCCAACATTCTCTAATTATTTCTCTGTCTCTGTCTCTGTCTCTGTCTGTCTGTCTATCTGTCTGTCTGTCTATCTGTCTGTCTGTCTGTCTCTCTCTCTCTCTCTCTCCCTCTCTCTCTCTCTAGGAACCGCTGAGAGCAGGCAGGAAAGAAAGAGGACCATAAATGAGCTCATTTCCATAATACTGGACAGCATTGCCATTAGCAAAATGCCGATAAAAGCCCAGGTGCTGAGACTTAAAGCGAATACCACACTACTGACAGAGATAAATGTGAGTAACTCGTAAAAAAAAAAAACAATTCTTTTAACAGAGAATGACAGAGAACTATGTGACTAGTGCGTTGAATATGGATGAAAACTCTACACATAGAAAAGCAGAATAGTACGTGAGTTACACTCTGGAAAAAAAGATGGTTATCTATTCAGAATGAAAGACAGCGAGGTACGTGAATGACGAATAAATAATTTAGAGAACTCTTTACAATACACAAAAGTAATGCATTAGTTTTAGAAAGTAGAACCCAAACTAGGCAATGTGATAACATAAGTGTCCTGAAAGACTTGGATACAACACAGAAAAAACGCCAATATATCAATCTGGACACTGAGCAAGGAAGCTGAAGCTTCAAGAGGCGGAGGCCAGATGCTGTACCGCATTCCTTCCAAACAAATGTAAGTGAGTGCAAACACCCACATTCAGATAAAAAAAAAACATGAAAACAAAGCATAATTCACATACATCATCGCAACTAAATACACTTTAAATTCAATTCACAAACACACTCTCGCACACATGGAACTAAATTAAATTTTTTTTGCTCACTAATTCTGCTCATACACTTAATTATGAGTTCTGCAAATGTGAGCGTTATTGGTGAAATTAGTTGACGGTAAAATGAGTATTGCGACAGCTTTGTAATGAAAATAATCAACACATTTGATTCAGGTGATTGACTAGGAATAAAACTGAACAGTTCTTTTCACTTTTTTATAATATTATGAGTAATATTGTGATTATAACAAAATATGTTAATGTTTGAATATAATAATAATAATAATAATAATAATAATAATAATAATAATAATAATAATATTATTATTATTATTATTATTATTATTATTATTATTATTATTATTATTATTATTATTATTATTATTATTATTATTATTATTATTATTATTTTGTAGAAGCTTAGTTGCAAGCTTGTACAGCTTAGGTACAGTTGCGTTTATCTATGAGGGAATATTTTACATTAATTGAATAATCTTCCCTCCAAGCCTCCTCTCACTCCAGCAGCATCTTACCCTCTGTTTCTTCCTCTCCAGCCTCCTCCCACCTGGAAGGAAGGAGAAGAAGAAGAAGAAGAAGAAGGAGAAAAAAGTCTTGCCAAACTCTGGGAAGACGAAATTTCACAAGTTATCTACTAGAGGCAAGATATCTTCACGGAAAAAAGAATCAGCACCAGGAAGGTTTTCTAAAAAAAACTGAAGTTATCTACACCAGGAAAGCTATCCTTATGAGTCAAGTTATCAGCACCAGGAAAGTAATCTGAACATGCACCAAGAAAGTTATCCGCACCAAGAAGCGTAACCACGCTATTTCCTGGCCAAAATCGAAGTTGATAGTTCCTGCAACGGAGTGTTCTCGCTAAATATATGTTGACAGACGGGTATATCCCGCCAGAGATAAATGTCAACACAAAGAATATGGAATTCCTATTCGGCGACAGTCACCTTTTTTCGTTTGCAGGCGATGAGTCACAATAACGTGGCTAAAGTATGTTGACCAGACCACACCCTAGAAGGTGAAGGGACGACGACGTTTCGGTCCGTCCTGGACCATTCTGAAGTCGATTGAAACGCCGTCGTCTCTTCACCTTCTAGTGTTTGGTCTGGTCAACCTTTTTTGTTTGTTTCTTTCGTAAATGATCGTCTTACATGACAATAAATCTGATAAAACATATACATTTTATATAATTATTTTTGTTTTAAAAATATTTGCGTTTCGATTGTTCGAAACTCACTTTGGATCATTCTGTCACCCCGTCCTACTTCTTCTTTTCCTCTTCCACAGAATTTCTCCTCCTCGTCCTCCTCTTGTTTCTTCCTATCCACCTATTCCTACTTCGCCTCCTCTTTCTTTTCCCCACCATGTTCATTGCATCCCCTCATCACTTACTAAATCAGCTGCTGTTTTCCCCCTGAACACGGATCCGATTTAAATACAGCCTTTAAATTCGAAGCCTATTTGAAGCCTGGTAATCTGCCTGCTACTCTATCGCCTGTCAACGGTACGCGCCCCCTTCCCCTGGTTCCAGGCATGGCAACCAGCTCGTAAATACACCGTTTTATCCTCACAAATCTCGTCCTTTTGGGACTCGAGTTTCAGTCTATGTGGGTCTTTGTGTACATGGATGTCTTTGTGGCTCTCGGTCCTCTGAGTGGTAGATATTCAGGTCTATATCCGACGGTCTTTGTCTTTTTCTACGTCTGTGTCTTTATTTTTGTCTCTCTCGTTTTCTCGTGATTTATTGTCTCGATATCTGTATTTACAATATATTATGTCTGTTTGTCCGAGGATGTATGCCAGGTACATCCGACTAGCCACCATGAAGTTTACAGGAATAATGGTGATTTTATACGAAGTGTCACAGGGTGATCGCCGTTGCCCAGTGCCCCCCATGAAGGGAGGACACCTCCCAATACCCCTCTTTCACGATCTCTGTGGTTGTGAAATGATTAGCTCAGAGTCCATAAACTGTTGCATTTCTATACAGATGATTGATTTTCGTTGTAAGGTTAGGTATTGAGTTACAGTTAAGGCGATAGTGTTCAGGAAAATGTTTATAGTGATGGGTGGAGACACATATAGGGATAAAGAGGGACGGGGAAGAGGAGGGAGGGTGTAGCGGGAGACCAAGGGGTGGGGGACCAGGGAGGGAAGATGGGGGGCGACTCACACCCCAGAAGTGACTCGAACCCATACTGCCATACTGCCAGGAGCAACGCAACTGGTATATACAGGACGCCTTAATCCGCTTGACCATCACGACCGGACATAAGGAAGTGATAGCCGAAGCTATTTGAACCACTTCCCCGCCGGCACTCGGATGGTAATCTTGGGCATAACATTTTATCAAATCATCAACTCATTCTTTGGGGCACAATATATATATATATATATATATATATATATATATATATATATATATATATATATATATATATATATATATATAAGTTTCTTCGAGATTTAAGTCCAAATTGGGATAAGAGGGGAAAAATAGAGAGCTAGAGGTGACAGAGTGAGAGTGGGATTATGGGGAAACGAGAGAAATGGGAGGGAGGATGGGAGATTTGGAGTTTAGGAGAAAGGGGCAGAAAAGAAGAAATAGGGTAGGGGGGGTGAGAGGAGGTAAATAGACAATCCTGGACACCGCCCGGTATCCCCTCAAGTCTATATATATGTCTGTGTCTCCATCACTTCTCACAATGTCTTATGTATCTCTCCATTGTCTTTCATCTGAGGGGACATTTCCTCTTTTTAGTTGAGATTTCTTTAATTATTTTTTTGTTTTCCTGTAAAATTGGCAATTATGTTGTTTAACTTGTTTGTTACCTGGGTTCTTAACATCGGAATGGTAAAAACGTTATCAAAAGCGAGCGCAGTAATTACAAATGAGCCTTAATTTTACTCTGTAGGACTAATTATTTCAAAAGTCATTAGCAAGAGTAATTACCCAATTAAAGATTTTTGACCTCTAATCCTAAAACAGTGTGTTGAGGAGTACATCTGAGAGCTTATGAAGCAAATTAAAATATTAAATGAAACTTAAATTATCTTTGAGTTTTACGGAAAGAAATTTATAACGAATTAAAAATTCCAAAATATTAATTAGTTTAGGAATTACTTGAAGCGAAATATTTTTGTATCTCAAATGATAGAATGAACGTATTTAAATTGTCCATTATTCGTTGTTAACCCAGAAACGATTTGGAAATCACCGAAGACCCTTAATTACAACCGTTAGACAGCAATTAACTAGGCGTAATTACCAGAATTATAAAGTTTTGACCCCCGATTATTCCAAATTATAAAATTTGCCAGTGGCCTTTGTGAGATTTAAAAGAATACATGAACACTTTTACATGAATTAATTCATACATACTCATTCAAGGTTTCCCTTTCTCTAGGTCACCTTAACCAACGACGAAGCTGTCTGAGTCTTCACCAAACAAGATGCTAGCCACCCTAAATATTATTTAACCAAGTTTATCAAAGGCAATATATATATATATATATATATATATATATATATATATATATATATATATATATATATATATATATATATATACATATATATATATATATATATATATATATATATATATATATATATATATATATATATATATATATATATATATATATATATATATATATATATATATATATATATATATATATATATATATATATATATATATATATATATATATATATGTATTAGTACGTATATGTATTCTGTAAGTATACGCAGTATTATCCACTTGCCATCAAGAAAGAGAAATGATTTTGATGCCCATTATTATTTATATATTTTATAGCCTATAATCAAGAAATA
>WNGS01148916.1:0-10697 GCA_020271785.1 Procambarus virginalis | reverse complement strand
GGCCCATGCACTCGGCCCCAGGTCCAGACTCATGGAATTCAATATTTATAAAGAAATGCAAAGTGCCCGTAGCACAGGCACTCAGTATAGTGTGGAGGAAGAGCTTGGACACGGGGGAGATACCAGATGCACTTAAAGTAGCAGACATAGCCCCTCTACACAAGGGAGGGAGCAAAGCATTGGCAAAGAATTATAGACCAGTTGCACTAACATCGCACATAATAAAAGTATTTGAGAGAGTGATTAGGAGTCAGGTCACCAATTTCATGGAGACCAATGACCTTCACAACCCAGGCCAACATGGATTTCGAGCGGGAAGATCGTGCCTCTCACAGCTACTTGAGCACTACGATAAAGTCACTGAGGCATTAGAAGAAAAACAGAATGCTGATGTGATATACACGGACTTCGCAAAGGCTTTCGATAAATGTGACCATGGCGTGATAGCACACAAAATGAAGTCAATGGGAATAACCGGTAAAGTAGGACGCTGGATACTCAGTTTTCTGTCAAACAGGACTCAGCGAGTAACGGTCAACCATATAAAATCTAGTCCAAGTGCAGTTAAAAGCTCTGTACCTCAGGGTACAGTCCTTGCACCGCTGCTTTTCCTTATTCTTATATCAGATATAGACAAAAATACAAGGCACAGCTTCGTATCATCCTTTGCAGACGACACAAAAATCAGTATGAAAATTACCTCGGCTGAAGACATTGAAAAACTTCAAGCTGATATTAATAAAGTTTTCGACTGGGCATCAGAAAATAATATGATGTTTAACAGTGACAAATTTCAGGTACTCAGGTACGGTAAAAATGAGGACCTTAAACATAATACAGGGTACAAAACACAATCAAATGTGCCCATAGTAGGAAAACAACATGTAAAGGATTTGGGAATAATGATGTCTGACGACCTAACGTTTAGGGAGCATAACCAAGCAAATATTGCGACAGCCAGAAAAATGATAGGATGGATTACGAGAACTTTCAAATCCAGGGATCCCATCACAATGGTTGTACTCTTCAAGTCACTTGTGTTGTCCCGTCTTGAGTACTGTTCAGTACTCACTTCCCCCTTTAGAGCAGGAGAGATTGCTGAAATAGAGGGAATACAGAGAACATATACAGCACGTATAGACGCGATAAAGCACCTAAATTATGGGATCGTCTCAAAGCTCTCCAAATGTACTCACTAGAAAGAAGACGAGAGAGATATCAAATAATATACACCTGGAAGATACTGGAGGGCCAGGTCCCAAATCTACACAGTAAAATAACAACGTACTGGAGTGAACGATATGGAAGAAAATGCAGAATAGAACCAGTGAAGAGCAGGGGTGCCATAGGCACAATCAGAGAACACTGTATAAACATCAGAGGTCCGCGGTTGTTCAACACCCTCCCAGCAAGCATAAGAAATATTGCCGGAACAACCGTGGACATCTTCAAGAGGAAACTAGATTTATTCCTCCAAGGAGTTCCGGACCAGCCGGGCTGTGGTGGGTATGTGGGCCTGCGGGTCGCTCCAAGCAACAGCCTAGTGGACCAAACTCTCACAAGTCAAGCCTGGCCTCGGGCCGGGCTTGGGGAGTAGAAGAACTCCCAGAACCCCATCAACCAGGTATCAACCAGGTATCAACCAGGTTGTCATGGGAAGCAGGTAGTGCTAGTGTTTGTCACTGGAGGCAGGTGGTGTCAGGGGAGGCAGGAGGTGTCAGGGGAGGCAGGAGGTGTCAGGGAAGGCAGGAGGTGTCAGAGGAGGTAGGTGGTGTCAGTGGTTGTCAGTGGAGGCAGGTGGTGTCAGTGGTCTTCACAGGAGGCAGGTGGTGTCAGTGGTTGTCACTGGAAGCAGGTGGTGTCACTGGTTGTCATTGGAGGCAGGTGGTGTCAGTGGTTGTCAGTGGAGGCAGGTGGTGTCAGTAGTTTTCACTGGAAGCAGGTGGTGTCAATAGATGTCAGTGGAGGCAGGTGGTGTAAGTGGTTGTCACTGGTTGTCACTGGAGGCAGGTGGTGTCAGTGGTTGTCGCTGGAGGCAGGTGGTGTTAGTGGTTGTCACTGGAGGCAGGTGGTGTCAGTGGTTGTCATTAGAGACAGGTGGTGTCAGTGGTTGCCACTGGAGGCAGATGGTGTCAGTGGTTGACACTGGAGGCAGGTGGTGGTGTCAGTGGTTGACACTGGAGGCAGGTGGTGGTGTTGGAGGCAGGTGGTGTCAGTGGTTGTCACTGGAGGCAGGTGGTGTCAGTGGTTGTCACTGGAGGCAGGTGGTGTCAGTGGTTGTCACTGGAAGCAGATGGTGTCACAAATAAAACATTGAAATATTCACTCAATTGCTGTAAAATAAAAATTACATGTGAAGAAATTTAACTTTATTATTAAAACATGCTACCATAACTCGTACGGTAATTAATTTAACCCTATGCAGCTAGTTTAGTTTAGTTCATTTATTATGTACCCCATACCCATCGTGTGGGTGGTAGTGGAAAGAGTTACAGAGGCACATAATTTGCTCAGGAACTGAGCCCCAATATTCATTTAGTCTTGATGAGCTAGTTATAAAATTCATTGCACATCGTCACATCAACTATTGGCTCGAGACTGACCACAAGTACAGTTTCTAAATTTAGTAACTGACATGTGTGGAGAGCTAACATCACAATTGGTATGTTTATCCTGCACACCATTCCCCCCCCCCCCCCATCCAGTGGGCAGCGGTGGGTAGGTTACAATCACTCAGTTACTACCTACAGTTAACAAACTGGGGATATTTAGCCAAGACTTTTGGCAACAGATCTAGCTGAACTGTACCATATTAATCCCTTCCAGATGTTCCTTTTAAAAGCGGTTGGAGAGGTGGGGGTTTTCCTGGGAGGAGCTGAGGGATGGATCAGGTTTGACCTATAAGCCAGCCCATCCCCCAATTTGGCGTTTGGAAAGGGTTTGACAAGGTGACACCTCTAGTGTTAACACCTGCATCAGAGGAACTCCAGCATATTTCAACAATCCTGAGTATTGTAGTACAGGTTGATGATAGTGAGTGGTGTCCCAGAGAACATAAAGGTATAGTACTTTTGAAAAATAGGTGAGATAACAGGAATGTGCCAAGGGAATTGAAAAAATTGGATGAGAAATAGTTGCCCCTAGTGTTTCCAGGGCAGACAAGAACATTCAAGATGGCCACTGGTAAGAGGAAAAACAAAACAGAGCTTGATTTTGGGGGATTCAATGAAGAAAGCATTGATATAAGCAGTCTACACAACAAGTTGGCAAAATTAGATACCATAGTGAATCATGTAGAAATAATCAGTAAATTGAAAGAAAGTATTGACCATATGTGTAGCAAAGTTTTATGTCTTGAGGGTTTAGTGAAAGACTTGTGCAAGGATAAGAATTAATTGGAAACAAATTGCAAAGCCAGGGAAGAGGAAAATAAACTCTTAAAAATAGCTTTGGAAGATGTTACAGTAAATTTAAACATAAATGACTACAATAGGTTAGGTAAGGAAATTCAACAAGAGAAACAGCTTTTGTCAGCACAGATGGAGGAAGTTACACAGGGAATAGAACAGTGCAAGAAAGATATGCAACTCACCTATGCACAAGTGGCCAAGGAGAAGGAAAAATTTGAAGAAGCAGTAAAGGAAGCCAAACACTGCAGCAACCAGGATAAAACAAACATTAGGCTGGAAGTGAGAAAGGAATTGGCATCTAACCCGAAGTTGTTGCAAAACACAGTTGATCGGAGTACATCCCTGATAATTTTTGGTTGCAAAGAAAAGGAGATAACATCTAGGTCAGAAAGAGCTGTAGAAGAAGCGAAAGTAATAGATAAAATTGTTGGCCTCGTGGAAGGTCTTATTACCATAGAGAATGTGTGCGACTACGGGAGAATAGGCAGGTACGTAAAAGGAAAAGATGGACCTTTGAGGATCACCCTAAACGGAGCCAAACAGATGGAAGAAGTACTAAGGAATGCTAGAAAATTACAAAGTGATGAGGATGGGAAAGTGTGGTCGTTAAGACGAGATCTTTCAAGAGAAGATAGAGAGAAACTGAAACTAAACCTCGTAGAGGCAAAACGTTTAAATGAGAGCAGAAATGAAGAAGAAATCAATTCTTCTTTCTACAAAGTGATAGGGATAAGCAGGGCCAGTAAAATGGTACAAAAAGGCAAACCAACAAAATTGCTAGAAAGAGGGGTAGTGAAGAATAAGGAGAGAGGGAACATGTTCCTGAAAATAGTATACACCAATGTAGATGGAGTGAGATCGAAGATACTAGAGTTAAGTGATGCAATACAGCTGCAGACACCAGATATTATTGCACTTGCAAAGACAAAACTTGAAGATGTTATTTTAAATGAGGTCATATTCCCAAGGGGCTACTCAATTTGGAGATGGGACAGAAAATTTAGGAAAGGTGGTGGCGATGCTGTGCTGGTGAAAGAACACCTAAATGTGAACGAAATAATGATTGCCAATCCACGAGAAATTGACATAATAGCACCAGAGATCTGCCATGAGGATGATGAACTAATGATCATAAATGCATATAGTCCACCACCAAGCAACACATGGACAAAGGAGGAGCTAGATAGTAAAAAAGGGTCTTGTAACAATAATGAGAGAGATTATAGCAAGAGCGGATAAAGATAGATCAAGACTGTTGATAGTCGGCAACTTCAACTTGAAATCCATAGACTGGGAAGCATACGAAGCTAGAACAGAGGATTTCTGGGGGGAGCCCCGTCGGCTCCCCGGAGCTATCCAGGCTGAATGGATATGTATAACTTTCTGGCATCAGTCAATGCATGGAGTTCTTGCCTACCAGGGACCACGAGCCAGAACCTGGCCCCCTCTAGAGAGGCACGAGGAGCAATGGCCTATAGAGACCTCCCTTAGTATTGGGAGCATTCTATGTCTGCCATCGACCGGGAAAGGCACCCAGAAAGGTAGGCGCCCCAAAACAAACCCCTATTCTGGTAAACTATTGCGACCGAAGACCGAACAGGCGAACAGAACTCCCCAAACGAAAATTAATCCTCATGACGTCATCATGTCGCCGCGCCTCCGTCTGCGCAACCCCCCCCCCTCCCCGGGAGGGGGAAGGGGGGAGCCCCAGACCCCACCGCCGGCTACCCAACCTTCAGTTCTCAGGCTGATGCGATCTGGTGCGGTCGTGCCTCTGGCCCCAGTTTGCGGTTGCAGTTCTGTTCCTGGTGATGTGAGCTGTCCCTTCTGGTGGTGTGTGGGCCAGGAGTATTATTCTACGGTGCTCGGGCTGCTTGCGCCTAGGGCTATCTTCCCTAGGTGCCCTGTGAGTACTGCCCTTGGGGCTTAGGGCTACCTTCCCTGGGTCTCCTTGGGATCTACCTCCGCTGTGCTGTGTATTGCTCGGTACTTGGCCGCCCTTGGGGTCAGCTGGGGTTTTTCTTGCCCTTGTTTGTCTCTGGGTAGGAGGTAGTTTTCGACGCTGGCAGGGGCGCGGGGTACTGCGCGCTAGTTTTCACCAATTACAGCGGCCGGCTCTGTTCCGCCTGGGTACGTTGTCCTCTTGCGGGGTTTTTTGTTTGTTTTTGTTTTTGCCAGGTGGGGGATCTGCCTTTGGGTCCCCTTCGCTTTTTTTTGGGTAATTCTCCACTTGTCTTTTGGTGGTGCTCCCCGCTTGGCCCCCGTGAGTGTACACGTCCCGGGGGTTCAGCTTATAGCAGTTTGTTGGTAGTTTTGGGTGCCGGTTAGCAGTACCCTGCCTGGGCTTCCCTTAGCGTGATTATCAAGGCTAAGGGCCCTGGAAAACCCCACGGGGGCTACGTGGTCCGATGGATGTGATCCCTGAGTCCCCTCTCGCGTCTGCGAGTTTGTCGGTTGCTCTGTCCCCCTGTCTCCGGGGGACACTCACCGGTTTTGCCTCCGCCGTGCTGCCTGTTGGGTCGGTATTGTTTTGACCCTGAGTCGTGCGACGTGTGTTGTCTGTACGTTCTCCAGTTCACCCAGGCTACTGCGCCTGATATGCGGGTGACGGCAGCAGAGGCGTTGCATGCTCGCTTTAGGTTGCTGCAACGTGCTAGGTTGGTCACTGCCCCGGATGCCCCGAGACTGCCCCGTTGTGGTTATAGGGACCCGGACTTGGGGGTGGGTGTCGCTTCGACACTGGTTCCGTCCGCCCCTCCAAGTCCTTCCCCTTCTCCTGCTCGTTCGGTCCCCCCCCCCACCTTGCTGCCGGCTCCTAAACGTCTGAGGGTTTCCGAGCCGGGGCTGGGTTTCGTTGGTTGTGAGACTCGGGCGATCTCGGGGGTTTCCCCTTCTGGGGTGGGGGCGGAGGCATTCGAGCCTGGTCCTTCTGCCGAAGCTTCTGGGTCTGGCCAGTGGGCCCCCTTTGTTCCTGCTTTCTCGGCTGCCCCCACCTTTTCTTTGGGGGTGGGGGCTCAGGAGGACGGCTCGGCCCCGGACCCTCAGGGTGAGGTTCCTGGGGTTGGGAAGGGGTTGGCTTGGGGGCCTTGGGGCCCGTTGGACCCCGCCTGGGTTTTTTTTTTTGCCCTCCGAGCGGGGCTTAGTGTTACAAGGAGAGGGGTTCTCTTTCGCTCCCTCCGAGTACGAATTGGATTTAGTGTCCACCCCTCCCCGGGTTCGGTTCCGTGTTCCTTCGGGTTCGTCGGTCCCGTCGTTCCTAGGGGTGTGTTTCACCCCCTTTTCCTTACCATTTTCGCTCTTGTGTCTCGATGCTGTTCACAAAAACGACATCAACAACAACGAACATAATATAAAAACAATAAAAAGTGTTCAGGTAAGGTACATCCATACATGGTGTAAAACAAACATTGATGGATTTCTATATTGACCTCGTACATAGTGCCTAAACCGCTTCGTATCGTTGTCCCTGCATGTTCCTTGGTCAGGGGTGCTTGTCATGGTTCTCGTTGATTCACGAGTCTCTTCGTACCTTCCACTGTTATTGGCACGTCTGTTGATATTCGATGTGGTTTCCATCGGGTCTTTTGTCGGCCTTGTTGGTTCCCTTCCATCATCTGTTTTCTTTCACTTCGTTTTCGCCTTGTTTTGGCTTCGCGTCATCTCTGCTTCCTATTTCGGCGTTCTTTGTCTTCGTTCCGCACACCTTCCTGGTGTCTGTACGATAGTTTGTACGTACGTTGTGTACGTTTTGTGTGTCCGCCTGGTGTACGAGCCCCGCCTCCCAGTGGCCGGGTGGTGCGTTTCGTACCTCGTGTGCTGGGGCTGCGGTATGTGTTTTGTTTACGGGCGGTATGCTCGTGTGTTTGCTTCGTTCTCGTGGTTTTCTGCGAGCTTCTTGCTCATTTCTCCCTCCAGTCGTGGCCCTCGGGCTGCTGAGGGTGTTTTGGAATTATATCTGGGGGTGTCACGTCGTTCTCCCTCTGTACTGCTTCGTCTTCTGCAGGGCGCGCACCTCTGGCCGTATTCTCCTCCGACCTCGCATTTATTCAGGTAAGGGTACTTACTATGCCTGCTGCCTCGTGTATGCTTGGCTTTTGAGCACGCCTTTAGTGCTGCTCCTGGTATGTTACTTGGCTCGCCTGTGTTGTAGCTCGGTCGTGTCTGCTCTGCAGGTGAGGTTGTCTTGTCTGGCGCTTCTGTCGGTCTAGTGCTGGTTCTCACTTTTGGTGGGGTGCTTGCCTGGTAGTGCTTACGGGGGTTGGATCTGGCTCTTGGGCCCCGCTTCTCTTGTCAGTTGACGATTGTACAGTTTCCTGAGCCTTCTGGGCTCTTGTCTTTACGTTTGCTCCTGTGGGTGGGGTCTGCCCCCTCCACATGGCTTTTTGGTGCTTCTGCTTCCTTTCCACTGACATTACTCAAACTCAAAAAAAAAAAAAAAAAAAAAAAATCCGAATGTTTATTTCGGTAAGGTACATACATACAAGTGATTGTACGGAGTGATGGAGTTATAGCTAGGGCTGGTACTTACAGTGCCTGGGGCCACTGTTACGCAAAGCGTTTCGGGCATTTCAGGTTCTTATAGTGTCTGTGGCTCCTTTGGGTGCTCACTACCTCCTGTGTCTCCTTGTGCGTTCAGACATACGGACATAAGTCCTGTCGCCCTGCGGTGGGCCTCTTGGCCCGTGCGAGGTAGCTCCTGTTTCTTACTATCTATTCCCACTCACATGCATGTCCAACCTGCCCTTGCACCAATCGTGGGGCCCCATGACCACGTTACGTGGTTCTTGGTTCCGCGATTCACCGGGCCTCTTACAGTGCAGGTCATCCCTCCAGTCTTTCCTGATTCTGCGCTTATGCCTTTTATGCCCGCTGTTTCATGCCCACATTGCACCGCTAGGGTGGCTGGTGCCACTATCCCAGTTTCTATTGTTTCGTGGGGTTTGGTCAATAAACACATCCACTACGGAACTACTTATCTTTTGTTACGTATTCTGGGGTTGCGGGTGTTATTTTGGCGGGCAATGCTGCGGGTTGGGCGCTCTGCGTGTATGTACGGTGTCTCGCTTGTCTGTTCTAGACCGCACTTGCAAGTAGTCTCGTTATTGTTCGCTACTCTGCTGGTTATGTGCTTGGGCGCCGCCTCACAGTTCTCCACAGGTTGGCGGGATTTTCCTTTGGACGTTCGGACCGGTTTCAGTTCCATTGTTGGTGCTTTGGAGAGCTTTGCTTCTCTGGTTAGGCTCATGCGTTCGGAGCGAGTATCTTCTTGGGTTACTCTCCTCACTCCGCCACCCTTGTTCACTGTTCCATCCTTGTTTACTCTTCCCTGCTTGGCGGGATTGCGTCGATGGCTCCTGACTGGGGTGTTTGGTGTGGTGTTTGGCCACCTTGCATGTGTCTTTAGTGCCTTTTTGTCCATCTTTTGTTTTTGTTGTCCTGTGGGGTTCTGCCCCGCATTTTGGTGTTTTCGTTGTCGACCCCGGGGTTATTTCCCTGTCTGGACACTTTCCTTGCCTATTTTCGGTGCCTGACTGCACCCTGCTGTACGTAAGGTCCTCGGGTATGTACGCGCTCCTCTACCCATTTTGTGGTTGGTCGTGTGCGTTACTTCCCGGCCGCTCCTTGGGCCGTCTTCGTGGTTTCCTTACTTATGGCCCGGTTTCCTCCCCATGCTACACTTTTTTGTGTGTCTGGGTCAGTGCTTCTTGGTTATCCTGTTGGTGCTCCGGTGGGCCTCTGTCCATGTTCCACGTCCTGCTTTTGGACTTCTCCGGTGTTCCGTTTTGGTACCATGTTCCTGCGATTCTGTGTAGTTTTCTGCAGGCTTCGGGTTGCGCTGTCTGTGGGGGGGTGTGGACTTTTCGGCCTGCCGCTCCTGCTTTCCTGGTTCCTTTTCTTGGAACCGGGTTTGCTGGGTTCCGGTCCTGGTTTGGTTTTTCTTGTTCCTTTTCCAGACCGGGTGTGTTGGCTTCTTGCGGTTCTCGTCCTTCTATTCTTTACGGTAGTTATCCCCTTGGATGCCTCGGGGATGTGTGTCTCGTTCTTCCCTGCTGGAGCTGGTTATGTTGCTCCCTTGGGTTGCGGGGTCGCTGTTTTTAGCTTCGCGTTTTGCGATTCTGAACACTGGTCCCCAGGTTCTTGGGACCAGGTTATTGGTCTCCCACTTGCGTGTTTCGTCTTGGGGGCAGTGTGTGGTTTTCCTATCATTGCGAAGGTCCTTCGGTCTTTGATAGGGTTGGCTTGTCTTCCCTTCGCGGTTGTTCTGGGACCGTCGTTTGGGATTGTCCTGTCCTCATGTTGGGTGGTGCTGGCGAGCCGCTCCTGCTTGCGTTCGTGTTGCGGTTCCTTCTGCTCCATTCCACTTGCTGTCCTGGGCGTTGTTCCCCTCGGGCCTGCTCTGGAGTTTTGGGGCCGTCCTGGTCGTTGGCCTGGGTGGTCTTTGTCTTCTCGTTTTGGTCTTTGTTTTGTCTCTGGTTTTGGTTGTTGCGTTAGGACGTGTGGTATCCGCCTCCCGGTTCCTTCCCTGTTTTCCTTATCTTTGGGGAGGTAGCTCCGGGGAGCCGACGGGGCTCCCCCCAGAAAACCAGCGTTGAATGTAATGAAACGCCATTTTCTGGGTGAGTCCCGGAGGCTCCCCGGCATCCCGCCCTCCCTCCGGTCGGCGGTGTTTTTTCGGGTTTTTGACATCCAGCCTAAGAACTGAAGGTGGGGTCTGGGGCTCCCCCTTCCCCCTCCCGGGGAGGGGGGGGTTGCGCAGACGGAGGCGCGGCGACATGATGACGTCATGAGGATTAATTTTCGTTTGGGGAGTTCTGTTCGCCTGTTCGGTCTTCGGTCGCAATAGTTTACCAGAATAGGGGTTTGTTTTGGGGCGCCTACCTTTCTGGGTGCCTTTCCCGGTCGATGGCAGACATAGAATGCTCCCAATACTAAGGGAGGTCTCTATAGGCCATTGCTCCTCGTGCCTCTCTAGAGGGGGCCAGGTTCTGGCTCGTGGTCCCCGGTAGGCAAGAACTCCATGCATTGACTGATGCCAGAAAGTTATACATATCCATTCAGCCTGGATAGCTCCGGGGAGCCTCCGGGACTCACCCAGAAAATGGCGTTTCATTACATTCAACGCTGGTTTTTTGTGGGGAGCCCTACGGCTCCCTGGAGCTTATCGGGCCTAATGTAGGTTATGTTACCCGGGACACTAGCTATGGAGTTCAGACCTACCATGGACCAGCGCCAGAACCTGGCCCTTCAAGAGGTTTCAGGGACAATGGCCCTGGAAAACCCCATATG